>CALYLW010000005.1:0-55000 GCA_944989445.1 Ampullaceana balthica | reverse complement strand
TTCTATTGCTGCATGTCCTCCAACATTCAGTCGCCAACAATTGACACTTGTTTCTATTGCTGCATGTCCTCCAACATTTAGTCGCCAACAATTGACACTTGTTTCTATTGCTGCATGTCCTCCAACAGACAGTCGCCAACAATTGACACTTGTTTCTATTGCTGCATGTCCTCCAACATTCAGTCGCCAACAATTGACACTTGTTTCTATTGCTGCATGTCCTCCAACAGACAGTCGCCAACAATTGACACTTTTTCTATTGCTTCATGTCCTCCAACAAACAGTCGCCAACAATTGACACTTGTTTCTATTGCTGCATGTCCTCCAACAAACAGTCGCCAACAATTGACACTTGTTTCTATTGCTGCATGTCCTCCAACAAACAGTCGCCAACAATTGACACTTGTTTCTATTGCTGCATGTCCTCCAACAAACAGTCGCCAACAATTGACACTTGTTTCTAATGCTGCATGTCATCCAACAAACAGTCGCCAACAAATGACACTTATTTCTATTGCGGCATGTTATCACACAGTCAGTCTCCAATAATTGACACTTGTTTCTATTTCTGCATGTCCTCCAACATTCAGTCGCCAACAATTGACACTTGTTTCTATTGCTGCATGTCCTCCAACAAACAGTCGCCAACAATTGACACTTGTTTCTATTGCTGCATGTCCTCCAAAATTCAGTCACCAACAATTGACACTTGTTTCTATTGCTGCATGTCCTCCAACATTTAGTCGCCAACAATTGACACTTGTTTCTATTGCTGCATGTTCTCCAACAGACAGTCGCCAACAATTGACACTTCTTTCTATTGCTGCATGTCCTCCAACAAACAGTCGCCAACAATTGACACTTGTTTCTTTTGCTGCATGTCCTCCAACAAACAGTCGCCAACAATTGACACTTGTTTCTATTGCTGCATGTTCTCCAACAGACAGTCGCCAACAATTGACACTTGTTTCTATTGCTGCATGTCCTCCAACAAACAGTCGCCAACAATTGACACTTGTTTCTATTGCTGCATGTCCTCCAACAAAAAGTCGCCAACAATTGAAACTTGTTTCTATTGCTGCATGTCCTCCAACATTCAGTCACCAACAATTGGCACTTGTTTCTATTGCTGCATGTCCTCCAAAATTTAGTCCCCAACAATTGACACTTGTTTCTATTGCTGCATGTTCTCCAACAGACAGTCGCCAACAATTGACAATTGTTTCTATTGCTGCATGTCCTCCAACAAACAGTCGCCAACAATTGACACTTGTTTCTATCGCTGCATGTCCTCCAACAAACAGTCGCCAACAATTGACACTTGTTTCTATTGCTGCATGATCTCCAACAGACAGTCGCCAACAATTGACACTTGTTTCTATTGCTGCATGTCCTCCAACAAACAGTCGCCAACAATTGACACTTGTTTCTATTGCTGCATGTCCTCCAACAAACAGTCGCCAACAATTGACACTTGTTTCTATTGCTGCATGTCCTCCAACAAACAGTCGCCAACAATTGACACTTGTTTCTATTGCTGCATGTTGTCCAACAGTCAGTCCCCAACAATTGACACTTGTTTCTATTGCTGCATGTTCTCCAACAGACAGTCGCCAACAATTGACACTTGTTTCTATTGCTGCATGTCCTCCAACATTCAGTCGCCAACAATTGACACTTGTTTCTATTGCTGCATGTCCTCCAACATTAAGTTGCCAACAATTGACACTTGTTTCTATTGCTGCATGTCCTCCAACAGACAGTCGTCAACAATTGACACTTGTTTCTATTGCTGCATGTCCTCCAACAGACAGTCGTCAACAATTGACACTTGCTTCTATTGCTGCATGTCCTCCAACAAACAGTCGTCAACAATTGACACTTGTTTCTATTGCTGCATGTCCTCCAACAAACAGTTGTCAACAATTGACACTTGTTTCTATTGCTGCATGTCCTCCAAGATTCAGTTACCAACTATTGACACTTGTTTCTATTGCTGCATGTCCTCCAACAGTCAGTCGCCAACAATTGACACTTGTTTCTATTGCTGCATGTCCTCCAACAAACAGTCCTCAACAATTGACACTTGTTTCTATTGCTGCATGTCCTCCAACAAACAGTCGTCAACAATTGACACTTGTTTCTATTGCTGCATGTTCTCCAACAGACAGTCGCCAACAATTGACACTTGTTTCTATTGCTGCATGTTCTCCAACAGACAGTCGCCAACAATTGACACTTGTTTCTATTGCTGCATGTCCTCCAACATTCAGTCGCCAACAATTGACACTTGTTTCTATTGCTGCATGTCCTCCAACATTAAGTTGCCAACAATTGACACTTGTTTCTATTGCTGCATGTCCTCCAACAGACAGTCGTCAACAATTGTCACTTGTTTCTATTGCTGCATGTCCTCCAACAGACAGTCGTCAACAATTGACACTTGCTTCTATTGCTGCATGTCCTCCAACAAACAGTTGTCAACAATTGACACTTGTTTCTATTGCTGCATGTCCTCCAACAGACAGTCGCCAACAATTGACACTTGTTTCTATTGCTGCATGTTCTCCAACAGACAGTCGCCAACAATTGACACTTGTTTCTATTGCTGCATGTCCTCCAACAAACAGTCGCCAACAATTGACACTTGTTTCTATTGCTGCATGTCCTCCAACATTAAGTCGCCAACAATTGACACTTGTTTCTATTGCTGCATGTCCTCCAACAGACAGTCGTCAACAATTGACACTTGTTTCTATTGCTGCATGTCCTCAAACAGACAGTCGTCAACAATTGACACTTGTTTCTATTGCTGCATGTCCTCAAAGATTCAGTTGCCAACGATTGACACTTGTTTCTATTGCTGCATGTTCTCCAACAGACAGTCGCCAACAATTGACACTTGTTTCTATTGCTGCATGTCCTCCAACAAACAGTCGCCAACAATTGACACTTGTTTCTATTGCTGCATGTCCTCCAACAAACAGTCGCCAACAATTGACACTTGTTTCTATTGCTGCATGTCCTCCAACAAACAGTCGCCAACAATTGACACTTGTTTCTATTGCTGCATGTTCTCCAACAGACAGTCGCCAACAATTGACACTTGTTTCTATTGCTGCATGTCCTCCAACAAACAGTCGCCAACAATTGACACTTGTTTCTATTGCTGCATGTCCTCCAACATTAAGTCGCCAACAATTGACACTTGTTTCTATTGCTGCATGTCCTCCAACAGACAGTCGTCAACAATTGACACTTGTTTCTATTGCTGCATGTCCTCCAACAGACAGTCGTCAACAATTGACACTTGTTTCTATTGCTGCATGTCCTCCAACAAACAGTCGCCAACAATTGACACTTGTTTCTATTGCTGCATGTTGTCCGACAGTCAGTCCCCAACAATTGACACTTGTTTCTATTGCTGCATGTTCTCCAACAGACAGTCGCCAACAATTGACACTTGTTTCTATTGCTGCATGTCCTCCAACATTCAGTCGCCAACAATTGACACTTGTTTCTATTGCTGCATGTCCTCCAACATTAAGTTGCCAACAATTGACACTTGTTTCTATTGCTGCATGTCCTCCAACAGACAGTCGTCAACAATTGACACTTGTTTCTATTATTGCATGTCCTCCAACAGACAGTCGTCAACAATTGACACTTGCTTCTATTGCTGCATGTCCTCCAACAAACAGTCGTCAACAATTGACACTTGTTTCTATTGCTGCATGTCCTCCAACAAACAGTCGTCAACAATTGACACTTGTTTCTATTGCTGCATGTCCTCCAAGATTCAGTTACCAACTATTGACACTTGTTTCTATTGCTGCATGTCCTCCAACAGTCAGTCGCCAACAATTGACACTTGTTTCTATTGCTGCATGTCCTCCAACAAACAGTCCTCAACAATTGACACTTGTTTCTATTGCTGCATGTCCTCCAACAAACAGTCGTCAACAATTGACACTTGTTTCTATTGCTGCATGTCCTCCAACAAACAGTTGCCAACGATTGACACTTGTTTCTATTGCTGCATGTCCTCCAAGATTCAGTTACCAACAATTGACACTTGTTTCTATTGCTGCATGTCCTCCAACAAACAGTCGTCAACAATTGACACTTGTTTCTATTGCTGCATGTCCTCCAACATTCAGTCACCAACAATTGACACTTGTTTCTATGGCTGCATGTCCTCCAACAAACAGTCGCAAACAATTGACACTTGTTTCTATTGCTGCATGTCCTCCAACAAACAGTCGTCAACAATTGACACTTGTTTCTATTGCTGCATGTCCTCCAACAAACAGTCGCCAACAAATGACACTTATTTCTATGGCTGCATGTCCTCCAACAAACAGTCGCAAACAATTGACACTTGTTTCTATTGCTGCATGTCCTCCAACAAACAGTCGTCAACAATTGACACTTGTTTCTATTGCTGCATGTCCTCCAACAAACAGTCTCCAACAGTTGACACTTGTTTCTATTGCTGCATGTCCTCAAAGATTCAGTTGCCAACGATTGACACTTGTTTCTATTGCTGCATGTTCTCCAACAGACAGTCGCCAACAATTGACACTTGTTTCTATTGCTGCATGTCGTCCAACAGTCATTAGCCAACAATTGACACTTGTTTCTATTGCTGCATGTCCTCCAACAAACAGTCGTCAACAATTGACACTTGTTTCTATTGCTGCATGTCCTCCAACAAACAGTCGCCAACAATTGACACTTGTTTCTATTGCTGCATGTCCTCCAACAAACAGTCCTCAACAATTGACACTTGTTTCTATTGCTGCATGTCCTCCAACAAACAGTCGTCAACAATTGACACTTGTTTCTATTGCTGCATGTCCTCCAACAAACAGTCGTCAACAATTGACACTTGTTTCTATTGCTGCATGTCCTCCAAGATTCAGTTACCAACTATTGACACTTGTTTCTATTGCTGCATGTCCTCCAACAAACAGTCGTCAACAATGGACAATTGTTTCTATTGCTGCATGTCCTCCAACAAACAGTCGTCATTAATTGACACTTGTTTCTATTGCTGCATGTCCTCCAACATTCAGTCACCAACAATTGACACTTGTTTCTATTGCTGCATGTCCTCCAACATTTAGTTGCCAACAATTGACACTTGTTTCTATTGCTGCATGTTCTCCAACAGACAGTCGCCAACAATTGACACTTGTTTCTATTGCTGCATGTCCTCCAACAAACAGTCGCCTACAATTGACACTTGTTTCTATTGCTGCATGTCCTCCAACAAACAGTCGCCAACAATTGACACTTGTTTCTATTGCTGCATGTTCTCCAACAGACAGTCGCCAACAATTGACACTTGTTTCTATTGCTGCATGTCCTCCAACAAACAGTCGCCAACAATTGACACTTGTTTCTATTGCTGCATGTCCTCCAACAAACAGTCGCCAACAATTGACACTTGTTTCTATTGCTGCATGTCCTCCAACAAACAGTCGCCAACAATTGACACTTGTTTCTATTGCTGCATGTTCTCCAACAGACAGTCGCCAACAATTGACACTTGTTTCTATTGCTGCATGTCCTCCAACAAACAGTCGCCAACAATTGACACTTGTTTCTATTGCTGCATGTCCTCCAACATTAAGTCGCCAACATTTGACACTTGTTTCTATTGCTGCATGTCCTCATACAGACAGTCGTCAACAATTGACACTTGTTTCTATTGCTGCATGTCCTCCAACAGACAGTCGTCAACAATTGACACTTGTTTCTATTGCTGCATGTCCTCCAACAAACAGTCGTCAACAATTGACACTTAAGTCCTTGCTGCATGTCCTCCAACAAACAGTCTCCAACAGTTGACACTTGTTTCTATTGCTGCATGTCCTCAAAGATTCAGTTGCCAACGATTGACACTTGTTTCTATTGCTGCATGTTCTCCAACAGACAGTCGCCAACAATTGACACTTGTTTCTATTGCTGCATGTCCTCCAACAAACAGTCGCCAACAATTGACACTTGTTTCTATTGCTGCATGTTCTCCAACATTAAGTCGCCAACAATTGACACTTGTTTCTATTGCTGCATGTCCTCCAACAGACAGTCGTCAACAATTGACACTTGTTTCTATTGCTGCATGTCCTCCAACAGACAGTCGTCAACAATTGACACTTGTTTCTATTGCTGCATGTCCTCCAACAAACAGTCGCCAACAATTGACACTTGTTTCTATTGCTGCATGTTGTCCGACAGTCAGTCCCCAACAATTGACACTTGTTTCTATTGCTGCATGTTCTCCAACAGACAGTCGCCAACAATTGACACTTGTTTCTATTGCTGCATGTCCTCCAACATTCAGTCGCCAACAATTGACACTTGTTTCTATTGCTGCATGTCCTCCAACATTAAGTTGCCAACAATTGACACTTGTTTCTATTGCTGCATGTTGTCCGACAGTCAGTCCCCAACAATTGACACTTGTTTCTATTGCTGCATGTTCTCCAACAGACAGTCGCCAACAATTGACACTTGTTTCTATTGCTGCATGTCCTCCAACATTCAGTCGCCAACAATTGACACTTGTTTCTATTGCTGCATGTCCTCCAACATTAAGTTGCCAACAATTGACACTTGTTTCTATTGCTGCATGTCCTCCAACAGACAGTCGTCAACAATTGACACTTGTTTCTATTATTGCATGTCCTCCAACAGACAGTCGTCAACAATTGACACTTGCTTCTATTGCTGCATGTCCTCCAACAAACAGTCGTCAACAATTGACACTTGTTTCTATTGCTGCATGTCCTCCAACAAACAGTCGTCAACAATTGACACTTGTTTCTATTGCTGCATGTCCTCCAAGATTCAGTTACCAACTATTGACACTTGTTTCTATTGCTGCATGTCCTCCAACAGTCAGTCGCCAACAATTGACACTTGTTTCTATTGCTGCATGTCCTCCAACAAACAGTCCTCAACAATTGACACTTGTTTCTATTGCTGCATGTCCTCCAACAAACAGTCGTCAACAATTGACACTTGTTTCTATTGCTGCATGTCCTCCAACAAACAGTTGCCAACGATTGACACTTGTTTCTATTGCTGCATGTCCTCCAAGATTCAGTTACCAACAATTGACACTTGTTTCTATTGCTGCATGTCCTCCAACAAACAGTCGTCAACAATTGACACTTGTTTCTATTGCTGCATGTCCTCCAACATTCAGTCACCAACAATTGACACTTGTTTCTATGGCTGCATGTCCTCCAACAAACAGTCGCAAACAATTGACACTTGTTTCTATTGCTGCATGTCCTCCAACAAACAGTCGTCAACAATTGACACTTGTTTCTATTGCTGCATGTCCTCCAACAAACAGTCGTCAACAATTGACACTTGTTTCTATTGCTGCATGTCCTCCAAGATTCAGTTACCAACTATTGACACTTGTTTCTATTGCTGCATGTCCTCCAACAGTCAGTCGCCAACAAATGACACTTGTTTCTATTGCTGCATGTCCTCCAACAAACAGTCCTCAACAATTGACACTTGTTTCTATTGCTGCATGTCCTCCAACAAACAGTCGTCAACAATTGACACTTGTTTCTATTGCTGCATGTCCTCCAACAAACAGTCGTCAACAATTGACACTTGTTTCTATTGCTGCATGTCCTCCAAGATTCAGTTACCAACAATTGACACTTGTTTCTATTGCTGCATGTCCTCCAACAGACAGTCGCCAACAATTGACACTTGTTTCTATTGCTGCATGTCCTCCAACAAACAGTCTCCAACAGTTGACACTTGTTTCTATTGCTGCATGTCCTCAAAGATTCAGTTGCCAACGATTGACACTTGTTTCTATTGCTGCATGTCCTCCAACAGACAGTCGCCAACAATTGACACTTGTTTCTATTGCTGCATGTCCTCCAACAAACAGTCGTCAACAATTGACACTTGTTTCTATTTCTGCATATCCTCCAACAGACAGTCGCCAACATTTGACACTTGTTTCTATTGCTGCATGTCCTCCAACAAACAGTCGCCAACAATTGACACTTGTTTCTATTGCTGCATGTCCTCCAACAAACAGTCGTCAACAATTGACACTTGTTTCTATTGCTGCATGTCCTCCAACATTCAGTCACCAAAAATTGACACTTGTTTCTATTGCTGCATGTCCTCCAACAAACAGTCGCCAACAAATGACACTTATTTCTATGGCTGCATGTCCTCCAACAAACAGTCGCAAACAATTGACACTTGTTTCTATTGCTGCATGTCCTCCAACAAACAGTCGTCAACAATTGACACTTGTTTCTATTGCTGCATGTCCTCCAACAAACAGTCGCCAACATTTGACACTTGTTTCTATTGCTGCATGTTCTCCAACATTCAGTCGCCAACAATTGACACTTGTTTCTACTGCTGCATGTCCTCCAACAAACAGTCGCAAACAATTGACACTTGTTTCTATTGCTGCATGTCGTCCAACAGTCATTAGCCAACAATTGACACTTGTTTCTATTGCTGCATGTCCTCCAACAAACAGTCGTCAACAATTGACACTTGTTTCTATTGCTGCATGTCCTCCAACAAACAGTCGCCAACAATTGACACTTGTTTCTATTGCTGCATGTCCTCCAACAAACAGTCACCAACAATTGACACTTGTTTCTATTGCTGCATGTCCTCCAACAAACAGTCACCAACAATTGACACTTGTTTCTATTGCTGCATGTCCTCCAACAAACAGTCGCCAACAATTGACACTTGTTTCTATTGCTGCATGTCCTCCAACAAACAGTCGCCAACAATTGACACTTGTTTCTATTGCTGCATGTCCTCCAACATTCAGTCACCAACAATTGACACTTGTTTCTATTGCTGCATGTTCTCCAACAGTTAGTCGTCAACAATTGACACTTGTTTCTATTGCTGCATGTCCTCCAACATTCAGTCGCCAACAATTGACACTATTTTCTATTGCTGCATGTCCTCCAACCAACAGTCGCCAACAATTGACACTTGTTTCTATTGCTGCATGTCCTCCAACAAACAGTCGCCAACAATTGACACTTGTTTCTATTGCTGCATATCCTCCAACAAACAGTAGGCAACAATTGACACTTGTTTCTATTGCTGCATGTCCTCCAACAAACAGTCGCCAACAATTGACACTTGTTTCTATTGCTGCATGTCCTCCAACAAACAGTCGCCAACAATTGACACTTGTTTCTCTTGCTGCATTTCCTCCAACAAACAGTCGCCAACAATTGACACTTGTTTCTATTGCTGCATGTCCTCCAACAAACAGTCGCCAACAATTGACACTTGTTTCTATTGCTGCATGTTCTCCAACAGTCAGTCCCCAACAATTGACACTTGTTTCTATTGCTGCATGTCCTCCAACAAACAGTCGCCTACACTCTCGATGAGCATCCCTACAAAGTTTTCCATTGACAGAAACATTGCAAACACTTGAACATTCATAGGAGCCACAAGAATCAAGCATTAATCATGGACCCTTAACATGAAGAGGAAGAAGAATACTTGTTTTTTTAAAAAATGTGATCAGGATAGTGTTACGTGTGAATCACATGATTTGTGACGAAGAGGTCACATGAGCAAAAGTGCGGGAGATGACGCAGAAGGTTCGATGTCATGAGCAGTTGTCTGATTATTCCTTGATGGAAGGACGGAATGTGTGTGCCTGAGAATTCCACGTTATATAACCTCAAATTATGTTATTTACATAGTATACATATTAAAGTTGTTCTACTGAAACAAGTTCTTCAGTGGATTATTGTGTACATGGTTATGTATTGAGAGAACGCCTACAAGAGAGTTAAATATTAATAAGTAAAAATACAGTTACAGTTACGGATAGTCTATTCCAGGGGTTCCTAACCAGTGGTGCATGCACCCCCAAGGGGTGCATGAGCAGGTTCCAGGGGGTGCATGAACGATTCAGAGAAAAAAAAAGAAAAAGAAGAAGAAAAAAAAGAAGGAAAAAAAAGAAAGAAAAACTAAAAATGTAAACCATAAGACAAGGCATGCCGCGTCAAAAGGTGCCCATATACAACCTTTTTGAAAGGTACATCTTTCTGCAAATTTCATTCATTACTTGGCATAGCTGGCTGACATCTTCTCCATCTTGAATGAGCTGAACACATCTCTTTATGGACCTGCTGTGACTGTAATGGATGGTACTGAGAGATTGCAAGCCTTCCTTAACAAACTGCCACTATTCCAACGACGACTAGAAAAGTCCGACTTGGCAAACTTTCCACTCTTGGATGAAGTTGTAATATCTGCTGCAGAAGGAAGCACTGAGGGATCACTGCCTGACAACATCAAAGTGGAAATTTCAGAGCACCTTTCAACATTGCAAAGGTCCTTTGATGGGTATTTCTGTCTAGAAATTTCTATGAAAGAACGTTGGATTCGCAATCCATTTCTCTGTGACTTGGAAAACATTGATGACAGTGACCTTGCTAAAGATGACCTGATTGATTTGAGAACCAGAGAAGTAATGATGAGTGCCTTCAGTTGCAATACCTTGATTGAAATTTGGTGCGCCCAGCTAGAGTCATACCAACAAATAGCTAGTACTAAGGGCAGTACTGACTCTCCTTCCATTTGCCACTACCTATCTATGTGAAGCAGGATTCTCCACACTTTTGACGATTAAAACCAAGGAAAGGAATAAGTTGAATGCAGAGGATTACATGAGAGTTAATTTGTCCAAAACAGTCCCCAGATTTAAATTGCTGTTTGATCATAAGAAGCAGCAGATCTCTCACTAAATTCCCTGTTGCCTATTGTCAAAACTATTGTGTTCCTAAAATAAACATATTTTATTATGCATTTTCTGCAAGTTTCATGAGGGGGTGCATGAACTTTTTTGGGCATCTGAAGGGGTGCATGGACCCCAAAAGGTTAGGAACCACTGATCTATTCTCCCAAACAGGATTAAAAGTAAACAAGTGACCAAGAAATGTTTAGTGATGTTAACCCCCATTGTCAATGTCACTAAATGAACGCACATACACCACTAACACTCAACAGAATTTTGGAGAATTTCAAACTGACTCTCCCAGGATGCACTGCAGAGTTCAAAACTTCCGGTGCCACCATTATCCATTTGAAATCTTTCGTAATGACCCCATTTGTCACTCTATCGTTCTGAGACGCTCTGTTCTGGCAATATGACACTGGTGTCACAATCCGACACTGGGAGTTGGATTACCACAAACGCAATTTTAGAACTGACATTACTACATACACACACAAACAACAACCAAAAAACAATAGGGTAATAGAGCTATAGGACGATAGTGTAACCGTATCTCTTCGTATATCAAAATCTATTGAAAAATTAAAGCTATGAAATTGAAACCCAGTTGTGCGATATGATGAACACGTTATTAGGATTTGAAAGTGGAATGGTTGAAGAGATCAAGACAAAAATAAATCCTCTAATATATAACAGTGCGATGACGTGCTAAAATGTGTGCGTGGTGGGGTGGGAAAGGATGATCTGATGCAAGGACATGTTGCCTTGATAGCTGACAACAGCAACGTTTATAGTTTAATAACAGTGCAGGAATATTTCAGCGATCTGGGCAGTTTAAAAAAAAAGAGATATGTATTTTAAAACAGCTTTGTCTACAATGACCAAGAAAACGCTATCTCTCAGTGTCATCAAATCTAAATATTGGGTGATAAATTGTTGAAAAGTTATTTCAAACATCAAACTAAGTAAACTCAGCCAGAGACGTTAAAATATGTGTTGTTTAAAGGTAAAATAAAATTACATTTAAAAAAAAACAGACAAAAGAAAAGATAAGTCCTGCAAAGCATGTTAAGAAATCAGCTTTCAGTTCCCGCCCCTTACCACCGTTACATAAGTAAAGTAAATAAAATCGTCTTTTCAGACGATAGAGTTCTTGACAAGTTTGAATCTTGTTTAAATAAGTAGAATCACTCAACAGATTCTTATCTTCTCGGTGGGGGGTGGGGTGGAGGGGGGCTCGTGTTAAAAAGTATGATATCGCTCAGCAGTTCTCATACTGTTAAAATGTATAAACATCACATTATTGGCTGTGGGGTTAGCGAATTTTCATATAACATGCAAGTACTAACAATGAAATTCTTATCCTTAGATGAGTGAATCTTATTCTCGGTGACTGCTGTAGAGATCATTATTCAGCAATGCATTATTATGATTCTGATTACTTTCCATTCACCTTCATTTAGTCTCACTGCGAACTTGTTGTTATTCCATGCATCACACGTAGTCATTTCTTTCATACTATCATTAAATTGCTATTAGACGATGATGCGGTTAGGGGCCGTCCATAAAGTACGTCACGCTATTTTTCACCATTTTTACCCCCTACCCCCTGTCACAAACTGTCACACATCTTGGACCCCCCCTAAAGTACGTCACACTTTGGGAAAAAAATCTTTTTTATTCAAAATATAATTAAAATTTAATATCAAACACCGTGACGTCACACATGGCCGGACACCCCCCTCCCCCTGTCACAAACTGTCACACTTTCTTACACCCCCTCCCCTCCTCTGGAACGTGACGTACTTTCTGGACGGCCACTTATTTAAAATTAGGGTTGTCAACGATTAATTTAAATTTAATAGTTAACTTTTGATAAATTAACGATTAATTAAACGTTAATTTCGATGAAAGCCAAAAATTGAAATTTATGGTGCCATAAGTAACATTTATTAAACGTACTTGTCGAAAATCGAAATAACACTGGCAAATCTTCTTTATAAGACATCTTTTAACCAACAACGCAAACAGACAAATATATTGACATCATTTGGTTCAAGTGATGAGCGGGTCTTATTGACAATGTAACCAGCCGAGCTGAACAATCGTTCACATAGCTTTAGCTAGCGTTTATAGAGGCGGCGGGTTTCGGGAAATCGCACGCGCGAGTCGACCCGCGTGAACTCGCGCGAGGAATGTTTCTATTTTGCTTTGCAGGTGTTCATAGAGGACGCGGGTGTCTCGAGGCGACAAATTTGCCCACCGTCGTGGGTAATTACCAGAACTAGTTGCTAGTTCTTGTTCCGCGTTGCCGCGCCGGACTGTGAATTCAAACAGATGGCGCATATGGGCTTTGAATGTTTCTTCAGACTGTTAAATGTTCAATAATTCACCAACCACGACATCGATTATGTCCATTTGATTATAATCTCTATATATGGAATTGAGATTATATCTGAATTATCTGTCTCTCCATGATTGTCTACTTTCATCATAATCTCTATGGCTACGTTTATAGAGGCGGCGGGTAGGCGGGTTGCCGCGAGTAACCAGAAAACCGCGCATAATCACTCGTGTGGTTGGTGTTAATAGTAAAAGCGGGGAAAAGCCAGACGACACGCAGTGAACTACGTCACCAAGCTCACAGGTGTGGTTGATTCCAGGAAATATTTGTAAACATAACCTTGAACTAAAAAAAGCTATGGACTATTAACAACTGTGTCAGTGTGAATTATAGATAAAGGAACTTAAGTTGTATCCATTCATGGTGTGAAGAGTTTGATAATTGCAATTTTTGGAAATGGACAAAAGACAAGATATTTTTGCAGCAATACAAATTAAAAGTCAAGAAAAAAGGCAAGGTATGAGAAACCAGAGTTTGCCAAACCAAGGCAACAGATAAACTATTTGTTGGTACTGTAACAAGCCAGTGCATGTGGCAAAGCAGTGTTACCACAATAAAGGACAACCAAATAGGGTGTCACCTAATGGCAGCCCTTTAAGAAAGAAAACAGAAGAAAGATCAAGACAAGATCACTTTGAAAACAAAGGTAGACAAGCATGGAGAGACTGCGCAGATATTTTACCAACGCCACGCAGGAGTTTAGAATCACCGCGCGGCAAATTTTGTAAAATATTGCACAAAATTGGACGTTGTGCAAATTTGCACAAGAGTTGTTTTTTTTAACTTTGCACACGGACCAACGAAGCTTAGACTTAGAGGTAACATTGCATGGTAGGCAATCGATTTCTCGCAATGGACACAATAACCTTTATCAAAATTTTGAACATTCACGTCAGTCAATAGTTTAAAACCAAAATGTTCGTGTAATAGTCCGGAAATTAGTTTATAAATATCGGCCGAAATATTTTACTTTTTGACTTCCACTTGAATAAGTGATGGGTCGATTAATCGTTAAAAATTTTTTTATCGTTAAGGCCTGCCAATATTCAGCAGATCCAGGGATATTGGAATAATGAAAAGCGATGCTCGTTCCTGCCAAGGACCGTTAGTGACAGGAAAAAGCTTCCAAGTGTATTATTTAAGGCCAAAACAATTGACGTATTTGTGTGTGTTCCCCAACCTCCAGTCACTAATACACAGTGAGCTGTCCTACACAGTATTGTGTTCATGGACATATATACAAAACCTTTTTACAGGCGCCATAATGATCAGAGTATTAATCGTTGATAGATTGAAGGTGTTTATATTTAGCACATATAGACATAGCTTGAAAAGTCCTCCGCTGACCTGAAGAGGAGATGGGCGCCGCCAAGGTCTACCAAGCCCCGAGAAAGCTCTAATGGAAACATTAGAACCCCCTAAGACCACGAGGTTATGGGACACACAAAAAAATGAGACATCCACGTATATTTAACAGACCCACTAATATTATAAGACATCCACGTATATTTAACAGTCACACTGATATAATGAGACAACAACGTATATTATCAGAAAAAATGGATATTATAAGACATTCACTTATCGCACATCCATCAATCTTCCTTTTCATCGAGTGAAGTTCCCAATTTTTAAAAAAAACATATTTTTTGAAAATATAAACATTTGCCAAAATAGAATAAACAATGCTCACAAACTCTTACCGAAACTATTTTTTTTTCTTCGTAAAAACCGCAACTTAAAAAAAGGTGTCAAGTAAAATTGAATCATGCACTACCATCCTTTACATCAGGGGTCGGGAAACTTTTTGTTAGAGAGAGCTATAAACACCACATATTTTGAAAAGTAATTTTGTGAGAGCCATAAATTATGTTTAAAACAAAAATTCAAGTAAATGTGTGAATTTTGTGTAATTTCAACACTAAAAGTACAATATTTATGTCTCTGAATTTTTTTAAATAACATCGTTATATGCAAAATAATTATTAATATGTAGATCAAATAAGTCTAAATATTTTAAAAAAAAATTATAATCGAACTTTTGTCTGAGAGCCAGATGCAGCAATCAATAGAGCCACATCTGGCTCGCGAGCCATGTTTTCCCGACCCCTGCTTTACATCATGATACAGCACTTGGTGCTTGAATGTATCCTTGAGACCACACTAATAACTCAACTAGGACAGGATATTAGACCAATGACTGAAATTAACGAGTTAAATGAGTGACTGAGATCGGGTAAGCCCCCCCCCCTTTTCAAAGTTTTGTCCGTTCTTGGGATCCTAATTTCTGTCTAATTAAAGCGTCCACAATGACTTTGATATTACAACGATGTTTAACATTTTAAACCAATATACAGTGCCGGAGCTTAAAAGAAGAATTATGACACACTTAGCTTTCACAGAAACCTTGAAATACGCTGCGTTTAAATTTGTAAGTAAACATTATAAAATAAAGTACTGGTATGGATTTGACAATGAAGACTATTATATCTTATTATATATTTTTTTATTGGTATTCATTTAATAATTAATGACATGAAACATACGATTTTTTTATTTAGCTGATCTAAATTTCCAACTAATAACTAGTTTTCATATGCAGACGTTAAGCGCAGTATGAACGATGACTTGTTTTAACTTATTTTACTTTGTTTCTACGAATATATTCATACCTGAGAGTTGATGGGCACATATTTGAAGATCTTTTAATATTTACGTATTTGGGAGTCACTGCAGAAATAGTCTAATATTGACGTGTATGAGAGTCATTGCAGCATTATGCTGATATTTGAGAGTCACTGCAGCATAGTGCTGATATTTGAGAGTCACTGCCGCAATATGCTGATATTTTGACCCCGTCAAGTCCCCAATACCACCCCTTAGCACCCCATCCGCCCTATGATTTGACTGTCTTCAGTTATTCTTATCTATTTCCACTTATCGGATAGAGTTATCCCCGCATTAAATGACACGTCACATCAACTTTGCTTGAAGAGACAGCGGTGCTCAAACTTGGACTTTAGACAACATTAACAGAAAATATGGTTTCGTAATTAAATTAAACGAAGAACACAATGCAATGTGTAAGACTCCAGTATCCCATGATCCTCCCTTGATTATTACGTCAATGTTTCCTATAAACATCCGGGTGATTTCGTCCATTGATAGAAACATGTGTTACTTTGAATCAACGGTAATGTTACTTGATGTAATGGACATATATCTAATTGTCATTCAGCAACTCAAAGGTAACTTGAAAATGAAAGAATCACTGTGACACACCCACAACTTCTTTTGAATATTCTGAATGTTTTAGTTTTAGAGACGACCATATCAAATTTTGTGTGTAAATAAAGTAACCGATATTTGAAAATATACATTAAAAAATTTCAAACTCGGCTTAAAATATTTGTACTGTTTGGTCGGGTAGCATATTACCTTTCAGATAATCTTGTCCTGTATTTCGATATCTATGAAATTTTGAATATTTAAATTTTAAATGGATATTAATCCTCATCTTTGGAAATTCTAAGTCCGGCAGAAACCGAACTATGAAGCGCGAAAAAAAAATGGTAAAAAAAGATGGCAGCACATCTTCAGGTATTGAACAAAGTGAATGGAAAATGTCAATAAACCAATAAACACAGTCTGTCAATAAACAAAGTATGTCAATAAACATAGAATGTCAATGAACAAAATATTTCAATAAACAAATTATGTCGATATTTGAAGGCATATTTATAAACTAGTAACAAAGCCCGCCCAAGGACGGGAATAAGTGTAGGGTGACCTGTGAAGTTCATGGACGCTATGTTTTGGTAGTTGTTATGCTGAAGCGTTTGCAGGACATTGTCGTCGCAGGGCAAGGGATTTGGACAACAACAACAAAAACAGCAAAAACAACAAAAACAACAACAACAACAAAACAAAAACAACAACAGCAAAACAACAACAACAGCAACAACAACAACAAAACAAAAACTACAAAACAACAACAAAACAACAACTACAACAAAAACAGCAACAACAACAACAAAGCAACAACAACAAAACAACAACAATAACAACAACCACAAAACAACAACAACAAAACAACAACAAAACAACAACAAAAAACAACAACTACAATAACAGCAACAAAAAACAAGCAACACTTAAAACTCTTGCCACTACCCCCCAGGACCATCAAGGAAAAAGCAGAATTGTCATTGGAATAAGCGGCAGACATCACTTCAAGATGGGAACAACATAATGAATTATGACAAAAAAAACTGCACCAAAAATAACTCGTTTTGAACCTCCGCGTAATATGTAAATTTTTCTCCGCTAGTGATTGGCTGTAGGAGTCATATGTGTTTGAGGGACCAATCGCTATAGATGACGGGACAGAAAGGACAGAAACTTGCCTTTTATTATATAGGATGTTTTCAAAGAGAGACATAAATTAGAGAGAAAAAGAGGGACATATGTATGTAGTCGATTTGAACACTTATTTAACTTATTTAAAATACATCACATTATAACCGCAGTCTAAAGGATGTAGACTTGTATATCTCATAGCCAAAATGTGGACATTTTTAAAATCATTTAACGAGCTGTGAACACGTATAGTGTTAGTACCTAAATTCCTTTCTAATAAGTAATTTAAGTATATTCGTATATATGCCTTATTAATACATTTGAGAAGCAAACATTGTTATTTTTCTTTATAAACTTTTGTGGTAGAGATATACCATTTTTGTAAAGGCGAAACCATCTAGAACTGAGTTTTGTGTCTGTTCTATATTAGTCTACGTGTTTCTTTTCTGGTCGGTTCTGGTGCCTAACAGTATAAGCGAGTGCTCACTTTGCCTTCAATAATTATGACCAGTATGGCTATTTATGTTGTGATGAGTAATACCGAAAAATTCAAGCTGACAGAGTTGTCTTTTCTTGTTTCATTGAAAGTCTTATATGTACACCATTTAGACATAATTATTTAGCCAACCTTATTGAATGTCTTATATGTACAACAATTAGACAGAGTTATTTAGCCAACATTATTACGAGACGATTCTCCCGCATAAATTGAGTATTTAGTCTTTATCATGACCACATTGTACAGATTTAATATCATCAACATCAATCCCTAATAGGAGCGTGAATAGACAGTGAAAAGGTCCTGTACGAAACTGTATCAATGACGGACTTGTGGACATGACATGACTCACCAAGTACAGGGCATGTCCTCTACAGCAACTTTCAGAACTCAAGTGATACCGATCGCTTCAGAACAACATCAGAATCATGTGGAAAACTGTGTTTGCCTCCATGTTAAGTCTTCGTTATGACTGCAATCCATTAAAACACTCAACGGCTTCTGTCCTCGGTGTGATTCACACAAGGTGTATTCAAAGTTTGAAAGAATATAGTTGAGGAATGTCTTCAAAGGATCAGATATTGTAATACTTTGGTCTTTGGTCGTAGCGTCGTAAAATAAAATATCCACACCGTTTTTTTTTGAATGGGTTAAAAGCTTCGGGTGAAAGAATTGATGAAGCTTCAATCACATCATTTTGACAAAATAGATTTTTTTTTAATATTGAAGTCTCACTCGTTTTTATCGTTATTTTCCAAAGTCATGATCTTTTCTTACACGTTAACACCAAACAATATCAACAAAAATTGGCTAAAGTAGCCTTAAAGTGCGTAACGGTTTTCTTAACTTGACTATCTTAGCTCCTTTTGTTTTGTTTTTCATGAAAAATATGATAAATCCAACCTGATTTACTCACAATTATTATTGAAAAGAAGCAACATGAAATGACGATTATTTAACAACGAGGAATGATTTAATCCTTTACAGTGATCGATTCCAGATGTAGGAGCCCCCCAACGAGATGTCGCACAAAACACGAGACGACAGCCAAACAACGTAACACGCGCTGGAAATGCTGTCGTTAACAACAAAGGGAGTTAAGCTGAATTTCGGCAGCGTGAGTCGTTTGGGCATTTCTTCCTGTGAGCTGATAAATGTTGACAGCTTTGGAGAGGCCGAGGAGAAAAAAAAAGGGGGGGGGGCGTTGCTTTAGGGTAATTTTTATCTGTTGATACGAGAATGTGAGCAACAAGGAATCTTGTTTTTGCCTTTACTTTCAATGATTACCAGAATAAAAGACTGATTTTCCCCCCTCAAATAAGCCAAATATAGTTACTAAAATTATGCGTCTCCGAAATGAAACATTTGCATAAAAACAAACACCCCACCCTAAATATTACGATGTTAACCCCACGAGCCGCCACGAGGTCAAAGGAAGTGGTCATTTGTGATCGATTGATCATTAAGTGTTGTTAAAGTGTTGTTTCATATCACTAGAAGGTCATACGTGGGTTAACATTGAGATGCAAGCTTAGGCGCCCACACGTCACAATAGGTCAGGTAACTTTAGACACACAGAGGTAACTCAGAGCCGTCTTTACACCATTTTGGGCCCCCGGGCAAAGAAATAGTGTTGGGCCCCTGGGCGAAAGAAGAGTGAGCCCCCCCCCAGAAAAAAATACAAATCATATATAAATAAACATATTCCCATGGGGCCCCTATGCTCGAGGGCCCCGGGCAAATGCCCAAAGGGCCTATGCGTTTAGACGGTCCTGTGGTAACTAATGGTTCATAAAAACGTAATTTTCTTTATGGACGGTATAAAATACTCTAAGGAGATGAGTTATAGAATGGACATATCGACTTGGGCTATTGACAGAAAGAGGACACTTGCACTGTCCAATGTTAATAGTTCCTCAAAAGGCAAGCTAAACGAGGCACTAGCGTCCTGTAACTTAGATTTTGAATCAAATATGAAAATATGAAATAGGAAACATTCTTGTAAAGAGACATAAAGACCATTATCACAAAAATAAGTTTTATTTCCAAACTGGTCAAAACATAAAAAAAAACACAAAACAATGCCCTGAAAAAATTAGGAAGTAAATTGTTCCGTCACCTTGTTGCTTGTATTATTTTTGTGTACTATTATTTTTACTTTCTACATGTACTTATAGACACATAATAATAAAATGTAAACACAAATAATACTAACAAACATTAGAGTTGTATAGCTCAAATAAACACTTAACTTGTGCGGTATAATAAGATGTGAAGAAAGTGACATTATGTGTCATTATACAGAATTTGAATTCGATGAAGCTTTAAAATAAAATACGAGATACATAAACGATTTGTGAGATGAACGATAAGTAAAAGCTTTATTTATGCACAAATACATGTGTAAAAGTTTCGGCAAATGCCTTCATCAATAACTTACATTAAACACAAGTCTTACATTTAAATTTAGATAAAATGGAAAAGTAATTAAATACAGAGGAACAAGAAATGAAGAAATGAAGAAAAAAGGACACAGGGACTCAACAAAACACAACAAAAACTTGAAACAGATTTTACTTGAAAATTGTGAACTTAGTTGAAACCACATGGAGCCAAGAAAACAAATCTTTTTATTAATGTATTTTCCAGATGATATAGGGGGCATTGCTCGCATAAAGAATTCCAGGAACTGGAATATCCAAAATTTCCGTTAAGATTAGCACTGTTCCCAGGGGTTTAGATACAGGACACGGGCATACGAAAGTTGAGAATAATTTTAAAGGGGACGTCACTTTTGGTCATAGGGAGTGGGAGGAAGACAACCCACGCTAAAATAGTGTGAGACATTACTTTGTTATTTAATTCCAATGTTAACTTTAGAAATATGGCACTGTTAATTGATTCAAACCGACCTTAATTGACTACTGATAAAACTGGAAATATGGCGCACAAATGATGAAATTCAGGGCAGAGAAATTGGCTGGTTGGCGAAATCAGCAAAGTGTATAGTCAGACATGTAGTACGGGGTATAATCAGAGAGGTAGTAGAGGGTACAAACAGAGATGTAGTATAGGGTATAATCAGAGATGTAGTTTAGGGCATAATCAGAGATGTAGTATAGGGTATAATCAGAGATGTAGAACAGGGTATAATCAACGATTTATTATAGGGTATAATCAGAGATGTAGAACAGGGTATAATCAACGATTTATTATAGGGTATAATCAGAGATGTAGAACAGGGTATAATCAACGATTTATTATAGGGTATAATCAGAGATGTAGTATAGGGTATAATCAGAGATGTAGTATAGGGTATAATCAGAGATGTAGTATAGGGTATAATCAGAGATGTAGTATAGGGTATAATCAGAGATGTATTATAGGGTATAATCAGAGATGTAGTATAGGGTATAATCAGAGATGTAGTATAGGGTATAATCAGAGATGTATTATAGGGTATAATCAGAGATGTATTATACGGTATAATCAGAGATGTATTATAGGGTATAATCAGAGATGTAGTATAGGGTATAATCAGAGATGTAGTATAGGGTATAATCAGAGATGTAGTATAGGGTATAATCAGAGATGTATTATAGGGTATAATCAGAGATGTATTATAGGGTATAATCAGAGATGTAGTATAGGGTATAATCAGAGATGTATTATAGGGTATAATCAGAGATGTATTATAGGGTATAATCAGAGATGTATTATAGGGTATAATCAGAGATGTATTATAGGGTATAATCAGAGATGTAGTATAGGGTATAATCAGAGATGTAGTATAGGGTATAATCAGAGATGTAGTATAGGGTATAATCAGAGATGTAGTATAGGGTATAATCAGAGATGTAGTATAGGGTATAATCAGAGATGTAGTATAGGGTATAATCAGAGATGTAGTATAGGGTATAATCAGAGATGTAGTAAAGAGTAGAATGAGAGATTTATTATAGAAGAGCAGGGTTGAAACTTGAAGAGATGGGGGTGACAAAAGTCATTTTGAAATATCATAATCGATTCCACCATGTTCTCCTACATTCCACTGTGCCACACAAACAAATATTTCATTTTCCTAAACTAAATATTTGCAACGAAATTTAGATTTCCGATTTTGGCTTTTTAAATACAATAACCAGTAGTTTTTTTTTCCAAAAGATAAATATATTTTAGATAAAGGGTAACATTTTAAATTTTATTTACGTGAAATCTAAATTGGGAAATTTAAAATAATAAAAGCCCAATTCACTCACTGTCTGTCTCCGTAACGCTGAGGGACATAGTACAACAGTCCATAGCAGTCAGCATATTTTTAAAAAAATGAAAATATAGACGTAAAATCATAATCATTTTGGTTTCGAGATTAACAGAGCGTGTGGTATTTCTTGCCGTAAATATTATATGGCGTCAATTAACCAAACAATAAATAATTATAAAATACTTTGTGTACATTTCCGGAAGTTTAATTTTTCGCATTTATCAAACAAGGATAAGTTACTTGGGTTTTTCAAAAACCCCTAGTTTAAAATAATAAAATTTCAAATTAAATATGCAGCGCACCAAAAGTTGTATTTATTTGGTAAAAACAAATATTGTTTTTCTTAAACAATTTCACTTATTATTTTTTAAAAGACTAATTATTGATTCCAGTTGGTAAAACAGTTGTAAAATCATTGTGTAACATCATTGTGTATCATCATTGTGTAACATCGTTGTGTAATTTTCTACAGAACAGGAACATTGTTTGTAATGAATTATTGCACTTAATCTCCTCCTCTGATATGAATACTACAGACGGAGATTACTGCATCTCATTCTACATTCTGTATCAGAAATTTAATTTATTTATGCAGCTTTAAAAATTCATGTAGAGTTATTATCATGATCATGCCAGAAAGGAGCGTCACCTTGTAAGACGATGGTTCTCAAACATAAGGGTCAGGCTCAACCTGAATCATTTTTTACTGAAATATTTACTTTTTTCTCCACTTTTCTCATTGAAAATAAATAGCTAATATTAAAATTCAGTTTCAGATCTTCTCAAATTTAAGAATTCCTGAAGTCGACATCAAGCTATCAAACCAGGGATTTTTCGGGAGACATTTTGAGAAGCCGTGGGATCAAACATGATCAAGGTCACCAAGCGGTCGTACAGGCCGTAGTTCCAGGATTCAGTAAATGTCGCATGTTGGTCAAACTATCTTTGCTCGGGGAATTCAATGCCCAGTGAAAGTTAGAAGCCACGATCAGCTTGTCAAATGTTATCAAACATGTTCACCCAGATAAAGTGATGTACGGCCACGGAAATACGGCATCTGATGATAGCGGGTTTCATACAGATGTCCCGAATTCACTCGCGTATAGTGATATTTAGGTAGTCCGTAGTTCCTATCTCTCGTGACGTCACCGAGATGAGTTAGCACGTAAAAAATGGTTTCTTTTGTTGACCTAGTAGCCGGTCGTGACGTTATCAACCAGGCCTATTAGCATCCACACCAACCCACTCACTCACACATACAGTCACGAAATACATCCACACCACACACACACTCACAGTTGAGTCCGTCACACACACACACACACACCCAGGTGTATATCTGAGAGTGCAATATGTTGTGCCGAAAGCTAAAAGCACCGATGGCATGGTTATAGTTTAAGTAATAAGTTAATGGCAATAGTGTCAATACATTCAATACTGGCAGTACTGTCAATACATTCAATGATGGCAGTACTGTCAATACATTCAATGATGGCAGTACTGTCAATACATTCAATGCTGCCAGTACTGTCAATACATTCAATGCTGGCAGTACTGTCCGCTATCCTTAGAATATATATTTATAGGCATTTCTCTGTTCCTGTTTTTTTAAATATTAAACATCTTATTGGCCAAATTGAATGATAAACTGGGAAAGACAAAGCCAGGAAATTAAAATCACTTCAGCATTATAATTTTTCCAGCATAGGCGTAACAACGACTTGGCATCGGGGCAGTTGCCAAAGGCGTAGAGGGCTAATCCTTCAACAATTAATTTATTCTGTATAATTTAGTATTTTCCATATTTCTCAAGGGCGCCAAAAATGAATTAGCCAAGGGCGCGGAAAACCCAGTTTCGCTTCTGTTTTCCAGTATGTCAGTCATTTCATGTAGGACACGCAGCGTCAAAATTAACAGATGAATGGGCTCTCATCTTTTCAACAATGTTATGTAGAATATATTTTAAAAACCCATCTGCAACTCTACACAAATAGACAAATAACTCTACACAAATAGACAAATAACTCTACACAAATAGACAAATAACTCTACACAAATAGACAAATAACTCTACACAAATAGACAAATAACTCTACACAAATAGACAAATAACTATACACAAATAGACAAATAACTCTACACAAATAGACAAATAACTCTACACAAATAGACAAATAACTCTACACAAATAGACAAATAACTCTACACAAATAGACAAATAACTCTACACAAATAGACAAATAACTCTACACAAATAGACAAATAACTCTACACAAATAGACAATAAACTCTACACAAATAGACAAATAACTCTACACAAATAGACAAATAACTCTACACAAATAGACAAATAACTCTACACAAATAGACAAATAACTCTACACAAATAGACAAATAACTCTACACAAATAGACAAATAACTCTACACAAATAGACAAATAACTCTACACAAATAGACAAATAACTCTACACAAATAGACAAATAACTCTACACAAATAGACAAATAACTCTACATAAATAGACAAATAACTCTACACAAATAGACAAATAACTCTACACAAATAGACAAATATAATTAAACACGTCGACAAATGACGTCTTTATTTTCTTACAACTAACCCACGTGATTAATGAAGATTAGACTACCCCCTCCCACCCGACACAAACATTTAAACGTATTACACAGTTTTGTCACTGATGCATACCAAAATTCTTCAATTTTTAATGAGTAATTTCAAACCAAACTAATTTGGCTGCTTAATGAATTCGATCCATTTTAAAAAGTTTATTTATAAAAATTTAGTGCTTATTAATATTTAAAACATTTTATGTTAAATAATTTACTTCTCGCAGGTAAGTTAGGAAAATTATTCCGGAGCCAGAGTCAATGACTCTGGTAGGGGCTGGGCAGTGACCTTGACTTAGTTCCAACCATCGTTAGCTGCAAGTTCAGCCGCCCTCACAACAGGGATAGAGAATTTTGCTTAAATTTTGAAGGTCATAAAACAGTTTGATTTTTTAAAAAATCCGGGTAGCTTCATCCGGGTACATGCACCTGGGCAGACGATCCTGGAAATCTGGCCCTACAGTCAGGCTCGTTTGTAAATATACAATAGGGTATCAGATGCGAGTGTTCCCTTGGAACAAAGAGCAATCAGGTATTTTATACCAGATTTTGATACAAAATGACCATATTGGCTTACTTCACGCTCATTGATTTTCAAAAGAGTTAATGGATTTTTTCCCCTCAAGGCTAAAGATTAGATAAAACTTAAAATTTTCAAAATAACATGGCCCATAATTTAAAGATAAGAACTATTTCAAATACCAAACAAACAGCAAGAGCACGATTTAAAAAATACCACGCGATTTTTAAAAAAAAAGAACTTTTTGATTACAAATATGTTGAAGATTTGCATGTAGGAATTAATGACGGCAATATTACGTGAAGGTGTGTCTCAATGTTGAATACTTGCCTTTCAGAGGAACTCGGGTATGTTGATATAACTTTAATAGGATATGCAGTGAAGATATGAGATCAGTGGTTCTATGATTAATTTTAGTACAGGAACTAAAGTGTTTAAATAAAGAAAACTGGTATACGGTATACTTAAAGTTTAAGATCTGTCGCAATGTCTCAATACTTTGAAAATCGGTAAATTATGGTATATTTGAAAAAAACTCGTATGAACCACTGTGATAAGGAAGAGAGATAAGAGCAACCAAAGAATCTATCAACAAGTCAATTTTCAAGTGGCAAGAGCTTGAAAAGAGCCCCTATGAGATGATAGGCAGCCAAGGAAAGATAACTTTAACAGACATGACTAGCTTCCCCTGAATTAGCAAGTCCAACCTGATTGGCTTGTTTTGGTGAAGAAAGAATTTCCGGTTATAAACCACACCAGACATTGCCTGTTATCCAAAACTGCTGTTTAAAAGAAAAGGGAGTCTACATATTCAATTTTTTATCCTCAAGTCTTAGATTGTTTTACATTTTGCAAATAGGCGAGTTTCCAATAAGTAGATCGTGTCGAACTTCGATATCCAATTTCATAACCGACTAATTTTTTCCCAAGATTAGTGTAAGAGCAGTTCTATATGTGGTCATACCCGTCTCTGGTGACCTTGACATGAAAGTGATGAAAGGGATCCTAACAGGTGTAAAGCCAGCCGGTTTTCTTGTTTGACATTGTACACAGTAATGCGTACACACATGACATAACAGTATTGACAGAAAACTTCAATAGAAAGATGATCATGAAAAGCATGATAAACGGTTTGATCATTGAGTTTTAATAACTAACACAGATGGAAAATGATTTAAAAGAAGCA
The DNA here is from genome assembly GCA_944989445.1 of Ampullaceana balthica. NCBI lineage: Eukaryota > Metazoa > Mollusca > Gastropoda > Lymnaeidae > Ampullaceana > Ampullaceana balthica. Next base: position 28,349 of record CALYLW010000005.1, on the reverse strand, counting down.
TATAGAAAAAATCTAATACATCACTCGGCCGATTACGAAATGGTAAAACTGCAATCAGTACACAAAGATTTCTTAAAGTAAAATAGTTTTGTTGTTAAAATTATCTTGCAACATAAAAAGATATGAAATAGAAAATATGAGTTATTTAAACAGCCACGTCATTTACCGTCCCCTTGTTTATAGATCGATAAAAACCAACAACGTCACAGACAAAGCAACAGTTGTTTTTCCCGTTAAGTAATCGTATTGTTATTTCCTTTGTAAAAACATATTATACCTGAAACATTGCATGGGTTCTATTGGGTTGGACACGTGTGTGATGTGACCAATTGTTGGACACGTGTCAGGCGTGACCAATTGTTGTACAAGTGTCAGAACTGACCAATTCTTGACAAGCCTCACTGGCTTTGAGAACATTCCAACAACTTTCCTTTTCATTTCGTTCACAATCGTAATTATGGACAGGTGCTGCATCACGTTGGTAAAGCTGGAATTTTCAGAAAAAGTCAGGATCTGTCTGTCTGTCTGTTTATCGTGAGAATTTTATTTTGTCATGCCAAGTTCCTTTATTTTGTATTTTGTAACTCATGTTTCATGTATAGATGAACTGTACCCCCTGTATGAAAATGAGCAGGATTGCCATAGTTGCAAGAGTTGTTTTTTATATTGACATACAGCTTAAAAACTTTCATGTTTATACATTTTACATTCTTGATTTCAGTAGAGTTTATCGATTCATTTGGTAAAGTAGATTGCATAAATTATCGAAAAAATTGACATTGTTTTTAAATCTCTTAACATTCGCGTTTATAAAATGAACTAAAATAATAATGAGTGTTGGCAATGGGTGTGTGTCTGGAAGCTATCAACAATCCTTGCATCGCGTGTAACTAAATAAAGTGGTGTGCACTACAAAACATTTCAGTGTGGAGGAGTCCTAGTAATATTTCCTAGTAATATGTCATAGTAATATGTCTTACACACTCGTCATTAGCCGTACAGAGCAGATAAATCCAGAGTATATGAGAAAAGTAACCAGATAATTGCGTCCACAGACCATGACGGATGATCTGTTAACAAGTGATGCAGCGTTCACAGGCCACGGCTTTGAGGGTTCCACGCATTACCCAGCCGCCTAATTAGTTTTAGGTGCCCATTTGGAGCTGCATGGGTGACCCAGGAACGCCCTATGCCCCGGGAACAAATCCTTGCCTTCACCACCGTGTCCCCAATCAAATCCATTAGAACACTCTCACAGTTTTAGCCAAAACATTATTTTCTGATTTTTGGTCCATTGTAAATAAGATGTTTTTTCTTCAATTATTTGTTGATCTTGCGAGAAAAAAATTATTATTCTAAAGTATTCTGCAGCCAAATATGTTTATATTAACCGTAACGTATCCCCTTTCATGGGCATTTCTATATCAATAACCAACTATTCCGGGAAACATAACTTCCAAAATTTTGTTAACTGTTCATATTAACCTTGAGTGGGCCCGAATGTAATGAGCTGGGGTAGGAGTTCATTGACTCTTTCAAACAACATTTCAGACAGGTAAAGAGAGGGGAGTGTCAACGATCTCACGGTTAGGGCCTGGGAGGATGCACTGATGGTCCATTAGTCCTCAAGTGCCATGTCAACATGGACATTAGCCTGCAAGTCATACCACATAAACTAGGTCAGCATCCGACTCCACAACCTGGTCACATGATGGTGTGAAACGGAATAGGCTGACCCCCCCCCCTTGTCACGTGACTTCATTCATTAAGGTCCGAGTGATCAGACTTGGTGTCAACCACGAGACAGTAGTGCACAGCTGATCGCACCACGAGGGTTCCATGTGTGCACCACCCCCGCCAGGCATGGTGTTGCACTCATTCAAACATTCTAGCAGAACTCATCGTGTTCATGAAATTAACTGCCATGGAAACTTAGCACGTTAATTAAACTGTTGTATGACTCGCGTGACGCAGGTTCTCTTGTTTGTGTTTATAGTTAGAGAGGAAGTGTTTCGTTTTAAATGCCTGTCATGCTTTATTTCAATGAAATGGATTAACGAGTATCATTTATAATTATTTATTTTAAAAAACGATTTAAAGGGCTCTGTGTTGAAATGGTTGAGATCTGGAAATAAATAATATGTTTATTTAGTTGTAAGAACTTCATACTAAGATATTTATCAGATGTCCGGGTATTCTTTTGGTCTTATGTTAACAGATCTTTGTTGTTGATTGACATAAACTTGTAAATTTGAATAGGGTTCGTGGACTTGACCAAGACAAAAACTTGTTTATAACTTTATAACACGAAGAAATGCAACCCAACCTAACGGCAAAGCACCATCGTCTCTCGAGACGGAGGGATGCCGATTATTATATTATTATAATACTAATATATATTTATACACGTATCATTACTTCTACATATATGCTTAAAGATTGTTTTACACAAATCATGTAAAAAAGCATCATCCTATATAATAAAAGGCAAGTTTCTGTCCTTTCTGTCCGGTCATCTATAGCGATTGGCCCCTCAAACACATATGACTCCCACAGCCAATTATATTGAACACATTTACGCGGACGTTCAAAACTAGTGGGTTTTTTTTGGTGCAGTATTTCTTCCAAGACTTTACTTTGAGTTATGCGCGTTGGGATTTATAGTCAAAAGCTCTGTTTTTACGAGTTATTTATTTTAACTATAATGAATAGTATTTTTGACGTGATGCACATGTATGCCGGTTGAGACGGCTGTTAGAGGGGAGTTACAACATGCCACGGAATGGCGGCGGAACGTCCTTGGACGTGCTTTGTTGCTCGTTTCGTAATAAAAATACGATTTCCGGCCAAAGAAAGACAGACACTATAATGATGTTCATTTACAATATCTTAAATCAATTCAGGGTATTTGAAAATAAATAAATCAGAATTATGCATACATACGCATACAAACATAAGCAAGCGCACATACACACACACACAAGCACGCATAAACACACTAACACACAGCGCTGCCACTCGATGATTGGTCTCGCCAGCCAAACTAAGAGATGCCATCTAAAAAAGATAAATGTATCGTCTCTCGTAGATGGAAAGATGCCATACAATACAATATTAACCCGTGCAAATAAAATAAATTGAATAAAAATGTGGAAAGGGTTAATTTGTTTTAAATAATCTGGGAATTTATATTCCATTAATCTGCCTAGCATCCCTATAAGTGCCACTAGTTTCTTGTTCCTGGCATCACTGTGTGTGCCACTAATCTGCCTGGCATCACTCTGTATGCCACTAATCTGCCTTGCATCATCACTCTATATGCCACTAATCTTCCTGGCATCACTCTGTATGCCACTTATCTGCATGGCATCACTCTATATGCCACTAATCTTCCTGGCATCACTCTGTATGCCACTAATCTGCCTGGCATCACTCGTTATGCCACTGATCTTCCTGGCATCACTCCGCATCACTCTGTATGCCACTTATCTGCATGGCATCACTCTCTCTATATGCCACTAATCTTCCTGGCATCACTCTGTATGCCACTTATCTGCCTGGCATCACTCAGTATATCCCCAATGTGCCGACATTATTGGGGTGGTTCGATTCAAGAAAGAGAATACAATGTGTGTTGCTGTTGTTTTTACAAGAGTTACATGTGGACAGCTTCTATTTTATCTTTGGTTCAACATATTTCGTGTTTATTTCGCCGACTGGACCAATGTTGTAGAACAAAATATGCACTTTCTACGCAGTAGAAACGTGCATTCTAGATTATTTATATCGTACAACTACATGTAAAATCTATTCAATGAAATTGTGCACTGTGAAATGAAAATCAAATTAAACATTTGTTAATTTCATTTAATGCCAGGGCCATTAGCCCTTTTTTAGGTGTGGTGGGGCGGGGGTTGCAACCCAGATGCCGTGGTACCGCGGGTTGAGAATTTAATCGAAAGTTTCGCTAAAGAAGACGATTTTCTGCAAAAGGAAATCTTATCTCCCTTTGGAACACAGAGAAGGACGAGATGGAGAATGAAATGCTGTAGGTCAGGGTGAGATGAGGGAAACGGCGAGATTTTTAATGAAGACAATTTGGTGTCATCCGGTGCGGTAAGGTCACGGTGTCACTACCAACTTCCCTTTTTAAGATTGTCATTTTTAATCTAGTTCAACTATTTCATGGCACACCAATGACGGAAACACAAAGAAATGAACTGAAGTTCAGAAGTTCAAGTATTGTAGAAGTTTATCACCATTCACTTGTTGTTATTTCCACATTAAACCTAATTTATTTGACATTTACTCTTCCTAGTCTCCAAATGAGTGGCTGGATAGCCAAGTCAGTAGTGCGCTCGCCTCACAAAGCTGAGGGGCGTGGGGTCGAGCCCACGCAAAGCCACAATATAAATGATACGCTAAGAAAGTCCTCCGCTGACCCATGGAAGGGAATTGGGGCACCTACCAGATATAAACAAGCCCCGAGTAAGCTCTAATGGAAACATTAAGGATCCCCTACGACAATCGGTCATGGGACTTACTTTTTTAGTCTCCAAATATGCACTTTTGTCAATCGTTTCACGAAAATCAATATTCACCGTGTCACTTTTATTTGTTGATCTCATCTCTTAATTCTCATTAGATGTTCTTATATCACTGCTTGATATTCAGATACCATCTCACCCTTTTCTAGAAAGTTCCATCTATTCAGTGAAGCTTCATCTTCGTCGTGTCCACAAATGTTGAATTATTTTGATTTGCTAATAATACTATGATATCCAGCAACTTGTGCAAGATGTCCATCAATTTTTTTTCTCCCTGTCCATCACTGCAATATTTCAATACAAAACATGCGTTCTCTTCCGATGCCTCATGAGATTGTAGATTTGAATCAGTTTCCACTATAATCAGGGTACATATTTTCATGCCGTTTCTGTAAAATTAACAGCTAACAGCTGCATTAAATACAGTGAAGTGAAACTGTCGTGTGAAAAAACCATCTAAGTATCTCTTGCATATAGGTATAATCCTATGTAACCATTGTTTTGTGAGCTGGCGCAAACCTCCTTTAGATTTAGTATCTTTACTTTTCACTGCACTGAATAACTCCTCCTGGCTCTAAACGACCCTGTTTAAATCCCTTATATTAACTTCACCGCCGTCTCCGTCGTTCGTCGTCGGGCAGGCGGGCGGAAATACAAAAGTAAAAAATGACCCACTTCCCGTGAAGCCATCGAGCTGAAATTTGGCACACGGACAGGTGTCACCTAACAATGCATCGTATCAAAATTTAAGATCGATCGAACATACCGTAATTAAATTAATGCATATTTAGTTTATCTATATAAAACTATATGTAGCTGTCGCTATTGTTTACATTTTACGGGTCACTTGACTTCACTCCAGCCATCGGTGACCACATATCGTGTTTTAACCAGGTGGAATTCACTCAGTTTCAGGCTGTAAATGTTTGTCGAGTTGGAACATAATCAATACTTTAAGTTCTGTCTCATATATAAGGGATTTAGAGTGAAAAACGTTGTTTTTAAGGGTTGTTTAATTAAATCCCTTATATTAACTTCACCGCCGTCTCTCTATGTCTGTCGTTCGTCGTCGGGCGGGCGGAAAGTCAAAAGTAAAAAATGACCCACTTCCAGTGATGCCATCGAGCTGAAATTTGGCACATAGACTCGTGTCACCTAACAATGGATCGTATGAAAATTTTAGATCGATCGAACGTACCGTAATTAAATTAATTCATTTTTAGTTGATATCTATCAAACGTATGTAATTCAATTTGACAGTTTGTTATTTTTTTCCCCCGTGACAGTTGAGTTCAAGTGTTGACGCCACATCATCGATGTACCGGCGTGCTTTTGTTTACATTTTACGTGTCACGCTGAGCTCGGTCCAGCGATCGGTGACTAGACGGTTAAAAAGCAAAGGGGCGTTAAGACAGATTCAGTCTGTAAATGTTTGTCGCGTTTGAACATAATCAATACTTTTAGTTATGTCTCATATATAAGGGATTTATAGTCAAAAACTTTGTTTTTACGGGTCTTTTTTATTTTAAAATTTAAGACACCCTGAAACCCCGCCCTGGGCCCAGCTACTGGTGGCGACACCATGAGGCCCCGCCCTTGGCACAGCCATTGGTGGTGAAACCTTGAGGCCCCGCCCTGGCCCAGCTACTGGTGGTGACACCATGAGGCCCCGCCCTTGGCACAGCTACTGGTGGTAACATCTTGTGGCCCCACCCTAGGCCCATCTCCTGGTGGTGACACCTTGAGACCCCACCCTAGGCCCAGCTACTGGTGGTGACACCTTGAGGCCCCGACCTAGGCCCAGCTACTGGTGGTTACACCCTGAGGCCCCGCCCTAGGCCCAGCTCCTATTCAGCACTAGACTCTGGATTACAAGTACGTCTACCCATCTTACCTCATCGAACTAAGGTCACTTCTATTGACCATCCAAGTGACGTCATTCCTGAAACTTTGATGACACATGATCGAGTCATAAGAAAGTTAAGATAACCTTATTTTCACCCTGCTAATTTACGGTGCTGTTTCTTTATGGAGGTCATGGGGAAAACGCAATAGATTGCTGTTAGATTGTTTGTATTGATCGCAATTCGTGAGACACTGGTGGCTGTTTGTTGTTTGTTTGTACATCACAGGTTACAGGGTTTGTTTAAACATCATGTTTTAAGCACAAGAAGAAAAACACGGAACACCAGAAACATTCATCAAGCTTCATAATCTCTCAGACTGACCTGATGGATTAATGTTGGATTAAAATTATTGGTCGTCTTTGAGTGATCGTTATTCGTGACAACAATTTCCTGACATTAACATCAGGAAATTACCTTCAGTGATTCGTATACAGACTATAAACAGAATAAACTTTAAAGACGCAATTTTCGACCAACTTTTCACTATTTTCTCACACACTATATCAGGTATGTCAGTGTTTAACCGCCCCTTGATGACGCAATAAGTACTACCCCCAATCATCATAACATCAGTCAGAAGTCTTCATTACCAGATTCAATTCGGTCACAACATAATCTCTACTCTCAGTGCTCTGCTCTCTTGTTTTGAACATTTCCCAAAATAAAGAACACAGATTTTTGTTAGTACTAAAGAATCAAGCACAATGCATATCTGTTTTTCATTCTACTGAATCGCTGAAATTTCTATTAACTTGAAATATTTTTCATGAAATTGGGGCGAAAAAAAGAGTGAAACTGAAATGTAAAAAGTATGAGTGAATAATTTCTATACTCAACTTTAAAAGGGCTTTCTTGGGCCAACAGAGAGGATTTAAGCATAAAGATCTTAATTGGAAAATGTTTCTCCAACGTTTTAAAAAAAACTTCCAATCATTGAATTCTTTGCTCAGTGATGTATAGTATAAAAAATAATATAACTGCTTGTACTCATTGGCAGAAAGATATATGACCTATGACCTTTCTTTATTTAACTTAGTAAAAGATATGAGGTTGAAACTAAAGTCTAGAATATCTAATTGCTGATGAAGCCGTTCTGTGGTAAAACACAGGCCTAATTCTGGCACTTTGATCGATCCAACTGTCCGACGAGAAACCTGGTCAGGAACCTTAAGAAATCGGTGACCGCCTTGTGTGTTGTTGTGGCAGGATGAACGAGTTATCTGTCCCTGTTGTACACGTCAAAGTAACGGGACGGTTGTCTCCCATAGATCTGATTCAGCAGTTTCTGTGTGGATTCAAGAATCTGAGGCGTGAACAAGTTCAAGAAAGTGAACTTTTCAAGTTATAGAGGTATGAACAAGTTCAAGAAAATGAACATTTTAAGTAACTGAGGCATGAAGAAATTGACAAAAAAGTGAACTTTTCAAGTAACTGAGGCAAGAAAAAAATTGACAAAAAGTGAACATTTCAAGTAACTGAGGCATGAACAAGTGACAAAAAGTGAACATTTCAAGTAACTGAGGCTGGAACAAGTTCAAGAAAATGAAAGAAAATGCATTAACGAGTTAAAAGACGTGAAGAATGGAACTCACGGAAGTGGTCAAAACGTAAAAGTCCATAAAATAATAAAATATTAAATTAAAAAACCCGCAAAAAACCAAGTTTTTCACTATAAATCCTTTATATACGAGACATAACTAAAAGAATGTTCATTATAATTCGCAGCGCAAGACTATCCAAAAATACAAATTTTAGTTATGTCTCGTAAAACATGTTTAATATAATGCGCACCGGTCGGGAATATGATTATAAAAAGTATTGTCAATATAATACGCACCGAATCGCGCAACAGGATAGTATTATAGAGGTCGTTCAATATAATACTCACCGCGACACTCTATTTTAAAAATGCAATATGATACATAGAGATAAATAAAATAATCTAAAAATTAAATAATTTAATAACAGTACATGCGATCGATCTGAAATTTTGATATATCGTTTCTATCGTCGGCACGAGTCTGCCTGAAAAATTTCAGCTTGCTAGCTTACGAGGAAGTGGGTTAAAAATTGATCCAAAGTTTTTTTGACAAACAAACAAGCAAGCAAGGGCTCAGACACCACAAGTTAATATAAAGGATTTTAAAAGGGTAAACAGTATAAAATTCAGAGTTTTGTGAATGAGATTAGGACAGTACACAGCCCAAAAAATTCCTATTTCAACAGGTTAGACCACAAACAGGGAGTCTAACTGTCGGCACTGCAGCCTAGGCTCTGAAACAGAAGCACGTCTGTTGACTTGGTGTTCTATGCTCGACATGGAGGGACAGTATGCCAGGAAGGAACCACACTCATAAAATGTTTTACATCCCTGGCTAACTGGTGTCGCTGGTTGCCCAGGTGCCTACCGGGGCTTCAAGGGTGAAATTTGAATCCAAAAGATTACATACATCGTTCATCATTTTCTTAGTTAAGCTCAATCATAACGACTTTAATCATCGCACGAATTTGTCAGATGGAGGGTTCTGGACACAAATGCTCTGGCACAGTTAAGTACAAAGGGGAAACGCTTAATGGTCAAAGAAAAAAACAACGTGGAGACATCATTGTGACAGTAGCAAATCAGGGCTTGGAAGGCCGCAATAATCTTCAGTATCCTACAAACACTCAGTAATGCGGCTAAAACTTTAACAAGTTAGGGAAACCGGAATTTGTTTTTCATTCATCCACAGTACTCAAATATATACGCAATATAATCGCTAATTTCTGGATGATTGTAAAACCTACAAGAATAAAACTGACATCGATTTTTGAATTGTATGATCACGTGATATAAGAGCGAAAGAATGACATTGATTAAGCTTTTGTTATTTTTACGTTAGACCAAGTATATTCCAAACATGCGCAGTTCAAATGAGACCCAAACAATACAAGCTAATAGAAAAACATGAAGTTATCCTGGTTATTAGTATTTAAAATACATATTTAGCACAATTTTTTATTTTACTTGATATATGTGACTTAAATAAAATGTGTTCATCTGCTACGTTTACTCATTTCATTTCGGAATTAAACACAAGACAAGTTATGTGTAGATTGAAAAGAACAGTTCAAGTTGAAAATATAATCATGGCAGTTGTTTATAGCCGTGAGCAGTGAAGATGAAAATAATGCATGGTTTACTAGTACAGAAGTGATTTTTAAAAAAGTAGAGCTACTCTAAATATGGATAGCAAGACTCCTTGAATGTAAGCATCGTTTGAACAGAACTGCCGATCACAATATCGAAACTATTTTACAAGAATTCGGTGTGGAGTCAAAACTGAAAACTTGTTTTAAAGACAAAGTGTCCAGACGCCACATTGTTTGGCTGCCGGTCAGTGCACTACACCCATTTAGGACATCGTCAGGCCAGTGAACTACGCCCATTTAGGACATCGTCAGGTCAGTGCACTACGCCCATTTAGGGCATCGTCAGGTCAGTGCACTACGCCCATTTAGGACATCGTCAGGTCAGTGCACTACGCCCATTTAGGACATCGTCAGGTCAGTGCACTACGCCCATTTAGGACATCGTCAGGTCAGTGCACTAAGCCCATTTAGGACATCGTCAGGTCAGTGCACTACGCCCATTTAGGACATCGTCAGTTCATGACCAAAGTTGAGGCAACGTTGAAACGATTATTGATATTTTATAGCAAATTTATATTTCTATTCTTGAAATGTTTATTTATAAAAGACACACACAAACCGAGTCAAATAATTTCTAAAGTTGCCCAATCTTAACACGGTGTGATTTTTTTCATCGCTTAGAACTTAGAATCAGTGGAAGCAGCGGATATCTGAAATTTTTGTAAAGTTCAAGAAATTATCGGAACGTATGTGATTCTGTAAACTCTGACATAAACAAAATATAACAGATACAACTAAGGGCATGACGTAGACAGCAATTATATGAATGTACAACTTAGGGCATGACGTAGACAGCAATTATATGAATGTACAACATCAACATTTCGAGCATATTTGAGAAGATGTTGTGGTACAAGTGTATCTAAGACACCTTTTCTTTTTTTCTTTTTCTGTCTGAAACAACGCTCAGTATTTAGGACAAGGATATCACGTTAGAGGGCTTACACTGCTATGAATAGGGACACAAGCCCCCGATATAGCACCGAGTCACGGTGATGATTCAGAAACTAAGTCTTGGTAGATGAAGTCTACGTCATCTCTGACAAAAAAATACATGATGTTGGTGTTTATAAATAGTCGAACTTAATAAGACAAGCACAAATAATAACACCCCCCATCCTTTTTACAGGTGAATGGCACTCGTGAACTTTGGTGGGCATATACTCATTTCAGAAAAAGAGAAATAAGAATTGAAACCGGTACATGGAGCCCTGTCTTACAAAAATTTTTTTTTAAAAAGGATAATTTATTATTATTTTTTAAAACAAATTCCGGCAACTCCTGCCACGCTGATGGTGTCAGGCTGTATCCCCCACACATGATCTCCCTTTGGTCTGTCCAGATGCACGGAAACAGATGACAATGAAAAGCTTATCCCCCTAAAGAAAAACTCCAGGTCGTGTGATACGTCCAGCACGTTGTCGACCATCGTCACATTATGACGGACGGATGAAAGAAATGAAAATGACCTTTTCAAACTCTAAAATCCCCACTGCAACTAAAAATGTTGTCAAACAACTCTACATGTAAACATCACCAAAATTCTTCATGCAAGTTAGATTTATACATTGTAAGCAATAAGATCGCATAAAGATAATACATAGATTCGGAATTCTGTTTATAATTGGGGATTTTATGAGAAATATATTTTTTGGGTGCTACGAGATTTCGGTGTCGTCTATCACTAGAATTAGATTAAGTTGAATATGATTAGAGTCTATTTCTTACCTCCGGGCATGTGGGGAATCTGTTCATTCTGCAGGTCACTTTTAGGTTGACCCTGGTGAAAGTTATCGTCGGAAGCTGTGACGTCATCTTGGTTGTCGTCTGCTAGTAGCTGGCGACGGTCATCTTCAATTGAATATCATGTGATTGAATTACTAAATACTTTATCATATCAAAGGAAAGGTTAAATTATTATTATTTTCAGGTGAGTCCGTCAATAAATAAAGTCACAGTATTTTGTTGACAAGAAATAATATAATAACATCACAAGAAATACTTTTACAATTTTACCACTTTTTTTAAGGGTGAAAAAGATGAAAAAAGCTTAAAATGCAAAACAAATTTAACTTTTTGTTAAAAAATGTAAACTATTTGTCTGGGGCCGTTTTGACCGGGCCGGGCCGTTTTGTCGGGTCACTAGACCCGCCAGCCGAATTTTTTAAAATTTCGGCTGGCTGACATAATTTTGTGGCGGATATCCGGATTTGCCGGATTTCTCCGTAATTTGACTTTTGTGGCTGGTTTTCGGCTGATTACGAAATATTCGGATGAAATTCGGCTGAAGCCTGGCCAGTAATGAAGTAATAAAACTTCAGCAATAAAACACTTTTACAATACTTAAGACATTTTTAAAATTATTTTAAACAATATAAGAAAAAAAGTGTTATAAATTCTGTCCTACGAATACAGTGCATGAAAGCATTTCACACATTCAGTTTCTGTCAGTCAACACATGATAGGCGCTTAGAATATCAGTTTATAATTGTCATGAATAAAATAAACGCGCTGTAGTTTATCCGCCGTTAGGCTAATGCTGCGCGCCGCATATTTTCCGGCGGATTTTTGGCGGACGAAACTTAGGCGGCGTCTATGGGTCACCCTTTTGATGAGCAATAACATGGCTAAGGTACCATAATAAAACTCGTAGAAAATGGGAAATAACAAATAAAATTAACCTTTAGGGTTATTCTTACACTTGCCTACTTCCCTTTATAAATTATGTTAAATAGGTCTAAATTAAAAATTATTTAAAATCATTTAAAATATGTCTATAAATGTTATGCTCATATTTAAAACCACCATTGTTTAATAGCTACAAGAACGATAAAGCATTTAATTTCTTCTTCTTTTGAATAAAATATAGATTATAATTAAAATAAATAAATAATAATCATAATGATAATAATCAAATTAATCATATAAATAAAAATACTAAGACAAATGGGACACTAAAGAAATCTAAAATATACATAAAATTAAAATAAAAATATTTTTCGATCCTTAAAGGTCGGTCCACACCTTACAAATGCTCGCAAGCATTTGCCCAAGCATCACACGAACGCACTATAAAATTCGCCAATAAAATAGTGCGTTCGTGTGATGATTGGGCAAATGCTGCGAGCATTTGTGAGGTGTGGACCGAACTTTAGCAATTAGTATCCACACTTTTGTTGATGACTCTATTTAGGTAAATCACTCAAAATGTTATAAATTAAACTATTATGCTATAGCTATTTTTAATATGACTTTAATTGTCATAATCTACTCACCCATTGTTTTGCAATTAGATCTGAATGATCACAAAGTAAACGATAACTTGGCTTTAATTAACATGGAATACATGGACTTCCAGCTACACGTTCTTCATAATTTTGTGTTTGAGCCTCCATGTCTGGGGAAAAAATATTATAATTTAATAGAACATCTTTTCTAAGCCAATAATAACAGACGTAATTAAAAATAATTTCAAATGTGGTTATTGAAATTTGAAGAGTATTGTCAATAGCTAAAATGAATTAAAAAATTCCCATGGTAAAACGGCACAGTTATTTTTCTGTTGTATTATCTAAATACAAAAGTAAAACGCCATTGGTGTTCCGAAATCAATGACAAACAAGAATAAAAATAAAATACTTTTAAAATAGACACACGAAATGTTACATGAAATACAGATCCATGTGTCTCGATATATTTCTACTACACACAGACAACTCGCAATTATGTGACACAAGATCTCTTGTGTCATCACACAGGATCTCTTGTGTCATCCAATCTCCATCTACCCTCGACATACCAGACCAGTAGATAGCATTTGGACTCGTGGCTGCAGTGTTGAGATGAACTTATTGATAGCATATAGCATAACTTATACTGGAGCAACACATTCTGTAGGACTATAGCATAACTTATACTGGAGCAAAACACTCTGTAGGACTATAGCATAACTTATACTGGAGCAACACATTCTGTAGGACTATAGCATAAGCATAACTTATACTGGAGCAACACATTCTGTAGGACTATAGCATAACTTATACTAGAGCAACACACTCGGTAGGACTACATGAAACAATAAGTTTGGTTGAACGTTCTTCACAAACATTCAATCAGTTTTAATTTAATTGTATACTTTTGTCACATGATTTTATCAGACTTAATTAATATTTAGATTGACGTTACTAATAATCATCAGTTACATATTTTAAAAATAAAAATATGCATTTATTTATAGATATTTTAGAAAGCAGCAACTCAAAACTAAAAAGAAATTGTGATTTTAAACAAAGTTACTCCACAATTTAGGTGAAAGGGGGGTAATTCATAAATAATTGAATGCTTTCTTCTATAGTTCTAACACTATCTATGCTAGACTAGCATGCTCGTTAGGCTATGATGTTCAAATATTCAATCAAATTAACAAGTATTCAAAATTTTCGTATTTTTCGTTCACACATTGTAATTAAAAAATTGATTGTCAAAAATATTGGCATGTGTTTACATATGTTCAACAACATACTGTTTACAGAAAGTTGTATTTATCCCAACAAGCTCATGCTAAAATAATAAATAGTAGTAATTTTACAAAATAACAAAGACTTTTTGCACCTACACACGAATTGTTTTTCATGGACTAATCATATTTTGTCCTGCTGCGTCCTTAGCGGAGTAACATTTTATATAGAAGATTTCTGAATAAACTTATAAAGAGGGCGCAATTGTCTCTTCTGGAAAAAAACTTATAAATTAACGTTTAAGTCTTCAAATGTAACCATAGAGATCCAGATTTTCACATTTGCAGTGTGGGTAATCTATATAGTTCAGTGATAAATTTTGGTGTGCTTTATTGTGACGCAATTTTGTCATCTGTAAACTTATCAATTGGTCATCTGTAAACTTATCCATTGGTCATCTCTACACTTAACATTTGGTCATCTGTTTACTTATCAATTGGTCATCTGTAAATTTATCAATTGGTCATCTGTACACTTAATATTTTGTCATCTGTATAATTATCATTTTGTCATCTATATACTTATGATTTGGTCATCGTATACTTATCATTTGGTCATCTGTATACTTAATATTTGGTCATCTGTATACTTAATATTTGGTCATCTGTATACTTAATATTTGGTCATATGTATACTAAATATTTGGTCATCGTATACTTAACATTTGGTCATCTGTATAATACGGAAAGAAAGTAATAAAAACGTATAAAGTGAAACGAAAATTTAGTGGTTTTTATTCGAAGTATATCGGAAATTTTATTCTTGCTCTTGCATGAAGTAGTTCAATAATTATTAATTTTATATAAAATTTAAATAAATATGGACAACTATTTATCTGGTTCGTTGAGTTCAGATAAGGTGTTTATCAGTGGGATAAGAAAGTGCGATTTAATGACGTAATTCGGGCCATTGATATAATCTCCAACCAGTTCTTTTTAACACTACAAAAAAAAAGTTTTTGTACTACTTGTACGTTACGTGTGATGTAATATATGGCCCATATTTTTGTTACATTGTGAGATCACGTGGTCAGTTATTTGTCAACTCCACTGACTCTGTTAGTAGCCACGTCATGGCCATATTTCACAAGAGACGCTAAGATAGATCGTTCTAACACGCGCCAACACTCACACACACAGTGTCACACAAACTCGCTCACACACTCTCGCACGCATTCTGAAAATAATAATTTTCTAAGGATTAAGAAAACGGGTTTCTCCACACTATATACAAATAGAGAAGGATAAGAAGTACACAGAGGGAGAGAGAGAGAGAGAGACACAGAGAGAGAGAGAGAGAGACAGAGAGAGGGAGAGGGCATGTTGTGTGTGTGTGAGAGAGAGAGTCTGAGAGAGAGAGCCTGTGTTTGTGACAGAGAGAGATACAGAGAGTATATATAGAGAGTAAATAAAGAGAGTACAGAGAGAGAGAGAGAGAGAGAGAGGAGAGGAGGGGAGGGGAGGGGAAAGAGCTGGGGTAGAGAGGCTCACAAAAACACACTCATTATAAAGATAAAATGTATATATGTGTATGTATAATGTATACATATTGTCTATTTGTTATTTATATATACATTCAGAGGCGTCACTAGGTTTGGTGTCACCCGGGGCGGTAGCTCATAGTGTCATCCCCTCATGACCAATGTTCCCTCTAAGGTTCGTTGGTCCGTGTGCAAAGTAAAAAAACAACTCGGGTGTAAAGTTGCACATCATTCATTTTGTGTGCAATGTTTTACTAAATTTGCTGCGCGGTATTCTAAACTGCTGCGCGGCGTTATTAAAATATCTGCGTTGCCGTGCAGCATAAATGGAACATTGCTCACTACTTAACACATAGAATTCCTCCGAGTCTTCCAGTGCCAAATAACGGGAACATAAAGCGTTTTACATTTTGCTGTCACTCCTTGTGATGGTGTCATCCGGTGTAGTCCGCACCCCTGGCAACCCCTAGTGACGCCACTGCTTACTGCTTAGTGTAACTTACTAATTAATTTCGAGACGGTGACCTGTAACATAGCAAACAACAAAAGAGCGCAGATGAAGATTGGAGGCGATTGTTGTAATAGATGTTAATGTTCCAAGACGTACTACCAACGAGGTATAGCACCCTAATGTTTGCGCGAATTTGTCGTCGCTCTTTCATCCTGCATTCTTTTATTGACATATGACAACAATTTAAGGAAGGAAAATGTTCCCAACATATGTCAGACAAGCTTTGAACTAAAAAAAATTGTTTATTAATTAATTGAATTACATTTTTTTAAAGTTTGATTCTTGTCTGTCATACTGTAAGAACACTTATTAATTTTTTGTTTTAAATTTCGTCTAACTTTTGAACGTGTCCAAAATTTAAATGTAATTTGGCTCACTTTTGTAACTTTCAAAATTTAAGAAAATCCTTATTAAGGAATTATTTAAGTCAGGGGTGCGGCCCGCTACGGAGTTCTTTGCGGCTGCGGTCATATAAAAAAAAACCCCAATAAACTTATGTTGAAGATGGATTTTGTACTTGAATCGAGGCTAAAATTTTGGTTTGGTGCGGCTCCTTGATGTTTTATTTCTAATGCGGCCCTCCCCTACAAAGTTTGCCCATCCCTGATTTAAGTCTTAAAAGAGATAACGTAGCATTTCGACTCAAAAATAATTCGAGTAAATTCTCACTGTCTTTCCTTCTTTTAACAAAATTAAATAAAGGATTCACTTGCTTACCTTTACTGCTGCAAGAATGTGGAATTATGATTATGAATTGTGAACAAAATACTTGAATATAACAGATTTTTTGGATGTGAAAATAATTTCGTGTTAAAGGAAATTACAAAAAAGTACCTATACTCAAGAAAATTAAGTTTCTTAGAGCAATGCTTCTTAAATTTTTTTCGTATCGAGGACTGGCAGGAATTTTTCCATTGCACCAGGGACTGGTGAACTATTTTCACTGTACTGACGTGGTAGCGAAATGTTATTTATTTTATTTCGCACTGGTCCGCGTACCACCATTTTAAGAAGCACTGTCTTAGAGTGCATTATATTTACATAGCTTTGAGAAAAACTGTATACCCCCCTCACCCCACAGTTGTGGAGGGAATAGTGAGGTGGGGCTAGTCTCACCGGGCCGGCTTACAATATGTTTAGTGAGGTGGGGCTAGTCTCACCGACTTACAATATGTTTAGTGAGGTGGGGCTAGTCTCACCGGCTTACAATATGTTTAGTGAGGTGGGGCTAGTCTCACCGGCTTACAATATGTTTAGTGAGGTGGGGATAGTCTCACCGGCTTACAATATGTTTAGTGAGGTGGGGCTAGTCTCACCGGCTTACAATATGTTTAGTGAGGTGGGGCTAGTCTCACCGGCTTACAATATGTTTCGGTACGTGAAAGCTGAGTTGGCTTTATTTCATTTAAAACAAAAGACACCGCCTCTTTCATGTCCTGCCTAAAAAGGTGCGACTGTTTCTTTTTTTTTCTTCCTAATTTGTTTTATTGTAGTGTTTTGGGACTGTTTTATTATTGCATGTTAACTGATATATTTTAAATAATTAGTAGGGCTGTTATCGATTAATTTAAAATTAATCGATAACTTTTGATAAATTATCGATTAATTAATAGTTAATTTCGATTAAAGCCGAAATTGAAATTTATGGTGTCTTAAGTAACATTTATTAAACGTACTTGTCGAAAATCGAAATCTGCTTTATATAACATCTTTTGATCAACAACGCAAACAGACACATGTATTGACATTACTTGGTGCAAGTGATGAGCGGGTCTTATTGACAATATAACCAGCCGAGCTGAACAATCGTTTACATAGCTTTATATTGTCTCAGCTGAAGTTTCTGATACTGTAGTGGATGTTTGTTTTGCAGGTGATATGTAAGCGAAGTGTTAGAACTATGGTAGCAATGTTCTCTTTAAGCAGCGCCGCTGCGCAGATGCTTTACCCACGCCACGCAGGAGTTTAGAATTACCGTGCTGAAAATTCTGTAAAATTTTGCACAAAAAATGGACGTTTTGCAACTTTGCAAACGAGTTTTTTTTAACTCTGCACACGAAACAATGAGCGTAGACTTAGAGGGAACATTGCATGGTAGGCAAACGATTTCTCTCAATGGAAACAACCTTTATCAACATTTTGAACAATCACCTAGCTGAGTAGTTTAAAACAAAAATGTTCGTGTAATCTTCCGGAAATTAGTTTATATTTAGCGGCCGAAATATTTTTGATTTTGGACATCCAGTACATTTATAAGTGGTGGGTCGATTAATCGTTTAAAAAATTTTAATCGTTAAAAATTTTTAACGATTAATCGAGAAATTAATCGTTAATTTCCGCAGCCCTATTAATTCGTTTTCGCGTTTAACGTATTTCATTGTATTGCGTACTTTTTTTCTAGGTGAAAAAAATTTGTCGTCTCTTGTTTTTAACATAAAATCGTACACAGTAAAATTTTTCATTTTGGCCCACGCCTTAGTGACGCTACTGTATATATTCATTAACAAGACAAGGTAGTATTATATAAATGTATATATATATATATATATATATATATATATATATATATATATATATATATATATATATATATATATATATATATATATATATATATAATATATATATATATAACATATATATAGTAAGAATTTTAAAATAAAAAAAAGATATGTAAGAAACTTAAATCAATTCTTCTCATTCTTTACTACAGTAAACTTACCTTAACACACTTAACTTACCTTAACACACTTAACTTACCTTAACACACTTAACTTACCTTAACACACTTAACTTACCTTAACACACTTAACTTACCTTAACACACTTAACTTACCTTAACACACTTAACTTACCTTAACACACTTAACTTACCTTAACACACTTAACTTACCTTAACACACTTAACTTACCTTAACACACTTAACTTACCTTAACACACTTAACTTACCTTAACACACTTAACTTACCTTAACACACTTAACTTACCATTGTAGTTGAATGATCAGATCCAAAGACAATCAAAGTTGTTAGCGTCAGAAGATACTCATCATAACTCCTAAATGTTCTCATTTCTCTTTCATTTATTATCAATAATAGCCTAAAAATTCCTGTTCATGGTTCCCCCCTTTTTGTGTGTGTTGATTTTACACTAAATCACAATCTTCTTACACACTGTGACTTGTGTGTGCTAGGAAAACCGTCACGGATATTAACCAGCAACACGTTCCTAAATAGGTCAATAAAACCGTATGGAGTTGAATCGTTTATAATTACAATTTATTAAAACCCTGGTACAAACAAACAAAACCTCCATGAAACCATAAAATTTATATTATGTCGAAACATAAGATTTCGGAGTGATGAGCAACTAAAAATATCTATGTATACATTTTATAAAATAGAAAAATTATTTATAGATTTATTTAGTATAAAAATAGTTACTGCATTTAATACATAACTGTATTTATTGAAATTACTAATTTATGCGTGTCTTAGTCTACCTGACATTATTTATACACACTTAATTCTCCTTAAACGACTGTGCATTAATAAAAATTAGTTTCAAAAAATAAAAAAGATTTAGGTCTGTAATAAAAGACCAGCCATGTTACATAATAACTCGTCACTGTGTCACTAGATGAAGTGGAGAGTGTGAACAGCTGGTTTCTATTGATCGTGCAGGCAGCTGAGGGCTGTACCCCTCTCACTCCTTGGTCAGAGTCACGGTTCTTTTCTTTGGGTTATGTCTCTTGACAGACATTGTTGAGTTATTTCCCTTGCTTGTCCAATATTAATATATAATACTTAAAAACATTACAAAAAGAGTTGAATATTAATACATTCATAATTGTTTTTATAGCCAGAATACAGTGCTAACTTAAGTTTTAAGCAAATTAAACTAAGATTAGCATATGATAAATCAAGTTATTTCTCGGGTGCAGGGGTGCAGCTATTAAATTGATATTCAGTTAAAACAGGAGATTTGAAACTGCATAGTTTGGACGACCTCAACTCCGCTCCCAGCTACGACCTCAACTAAACTGAAATGACGGTGAACAAAATTATTTCGCTGTCAATGACAACAAATGTGGTCAATGACAAGCATGATGATGAAGATCAATGTAAAATTGACTGCAATAATCCTAAATATCCTAAAATTAATAACAAATACAAAGAAGTAAACCCGTAACAAATAGTTATAATCCTATTATCATTACTCAATACTTTTTGCCTACATTTGCATCTAATAGGCCTATGTTATTCTTCAAAATTGAATAATACAACTTTTTTTTATTTTCTAAAATGCAGGAGATAAAACCCCTCCAGGATAAGAAGAGCCAGGCAACTGATTCTTAGCAGACCAATGCTATCTTCAAAGAACTATGGTAACTCTTCACCACCAGCTATGAACAATGATCGCTTTTCTCCGCCATCAGCTTCAAGAACTGTTAAAATCAATGGGCATCACATCGGTACATGTAAGGACATCACATCGGTACATGTAAGGACATCACATCGGTACATGTAAGGGCATCACATCGGTACATGTAAGGGCATCACATCGGTACATGTAAGGGCATCACATCGGTACATGTAAGGACATCACATCGGTACATGTAAGGACATCACATCGGTACATGTAAGGACATCACATCGGTACATGTAAGGACATCACATCGGTACATGTAAGGACATCACATCGGTACATGTAAGGACATCACATCGGTACATGTAAGGGCATCATATCGGTACATGTAAGGACATCACATCGGTACATGTAAGGACATCACATCGGTACATGTAAGGACATCACATCGGTACATGTAAGGACATCACATCGGTACATGTAAGGACATCACATCGGTACATGTAAGGGCATCACATCGGTACATGTAAGGGCATCACATCGGTACATGTAAGGACATCACATCGGTACATGTAAGGGCATCACATCGGTACATGTAAGGGCATCACATCGGTACATGTAAGGACCCTCTGCTTCGTCATTCATGCAGATCGATGCCTTTCAGCCGCTATTTCAAGACTTTCGATGGCTGATTGCTGGGGGACATTCCTCATTCGAAATGAACGTAAACACACACTGAACTGGATCTATTTACTTTCATGCAGCATGTGTGCCTTCGACACCTCGTCTTCTTACCCATCAGTTTTGTGTGACTGCAACTTTTGAATGTCAGCAAAGGAGCTGTGGCTCAAAGCCTTAGTGACTGGATCAGGCCATGCTCTTATGGGGATGTTTTTGTATAAGCCTATGATGTTCTTTATAAATGAATAAACACCAGAATACATTCAACCTGCATGTTATCACCAGAATACATTCAACCTGCATGTTATCACCAGAATACATTCAACCTGCATGTTATCACCAGAATAAATTCAACCTGCATGTTATCACCAGAATACATTCAACCTGCATGTTATCACCAGAATACATTCAACCTGCATGTTATCACCAGAATACATTCAACCTGCATGTTATCACCAGAATACATTCAACCTGCATGTTATCACCAGAATACATTCAACCTGCATGTTATCACCAGAATACATTCAACCTGCATGTTATCACCAAAATACATTCAACCTGCATGTTATCACCAGAATACATTCAACCTGCATGTTATCACCAGAATACATTCAACCTGCATGTTATCACCAGAATACATTCAACCTGCATGTTATCACCAGAATACATTCAACCTGCATGTTATCACCAGAATACATTCAACCTGCATGTTATCACCAGAATACATTCAACCTGCATGTTATCACCAGAATACATTCAACCTGCATGTTATCACCCAAGTATGGCACCTACGAGAAAAAGCTGTTGGAGCTCGCAGTGGATAATTTGAATTTGATATGATTATTTTGTTTAAATAATTTATTATTTTTATTTCTTTCTTTACATTCCTTTATTATTTTAATGCATTGTTTATGAAAATCTTTCATTCATTAGTTGTCAATATTACAAAGTGTCTTTAAATGTTAGTTTAGAAACTTTTTAGTGCATGTTTTATTATTGTTCAGGAATTATATTTTCTGTCGTCAGATGTTACATGAGAAATAGTATTGTAGCTGCACTCTTTGCAAGCTTATTTCTATTGATATTCTTTACACAGTTTATGGTTGTTTCTTTCATAAATGTGTCCTACAATTTTTTAAATAAAATTTTGTACTTTTAATTTTCAGGGGGTGGTGTTTGAAAAATTGTGAGAGCTTAAGTTTTTTATATATTTTTTTATTTTTAAAAAGTTTTTTTTACTCATGGATAATGTATGAATGATATCCATGTATCCTATATTGTTTGTATACCTCAGATAATGTATGAATGATATCCATGTATCCTATATTGTTTGTATACCTCAGATAATGTATGAATGATATGCAGATATCCTATATTGTTTGTATACCTCAGATAATGTATGAATGATATGCAGGTATCCTGTATTGTTTGTATACCTCAGATAATGTATGAATGATATGCATGTATCCTGTATTGTTTGTATACCTCAGATAATGTATGAATTATATGCAGATATCCTATATTGTTTGTATACCTCAGATAATGTATGAATGATATCCATGTATCCTATATTGTTTGTATACCTCAGATAATGTATGAATGATATGCATGTATCCTGTATTGTTTGTATACCTCAGATAATGTATGAATGATATGCAGGTATCCTATATTGTTTGTATACCTCAGATAATGTATGAATGATATGCAGGTATCCTATATTGTTTGTATACCTCAGATAATGTATGAATGATATGCATGTATCCTGTATTGTTTGTATACCTCAGATAATGTATGAATGATATGCAGGTATCCTATATTGTTTGTATACCTCAGAATTTTTCAAATATCATTCTTAGACATCTCTTTATGTTTTCCTCAACTTTGCGTTTCCTCATTTTTAAGAATCCCAAATATGATAAGTTTTAAATTATTATAGTTACAAGCCTCAAACTTTGCAATGTTATTTCTATTGATATTCTTTACACATTGTTTGTTGTTTTTATTTAAGAAGTATCATAGAAAAAAAATAAATAATTTGTTTATATGTCTGCCACTTTTTATTTTGGTAGGGTGGTGTTAGAAAAAGTATGTGAATCATATATTATTTTTGTCTGTCTGTATTATTAAATGGTTATTTTCACTCATGGATGATCTATGAATGAGATGTATGTATCCTATATTGTTTGTATAACTCGGAATATTTGAAAATACAATTTTTAAACTTCTTTTTCGTTTTTCTCATCTTTGCATTTTTCTCATTTTTAGGACTGCCAAATGTGATAAGTTGAAAAATATTATAGTTACAAGCCTCAAACTTTGCATGCATATTACCATTCATATTCTCTAGGATTTAAAATGACCATTTTTTATATTTTTCATTCTGGAAATTTTAAATATTTTTTTTTATATTGCTACCCCTAAAAATTTGACAAATTATGTGGTGACCTCACGTGAATGTGATTTGTAACAATTCAAACAAATAAGTTGTAAATATATCTTTTTTAAGTTTTTACAAATATCATTCTTAGTCTGTATACAAATTTTCATTATGATTTTGTGAAAGAATAAACTATTATCACACTTTGTGCAAATGTCAAAATTGAAAGAATATTTTCGTTATTTTGCAAAAAAAAATTAATTTTTTGAAATGTCATTTTTCCCCCTTCCTTTTTCTTCTTTCTAATTGTTTGTTGTTGGCCTGTGATAAATTTTTTTTCAGAATAAAAAAACATCGATTCATGGACCACCTTAAATGTTCCCCCACACCCCGGGAACGGTCGCTTCTGAAGCGGCCGCCTGTGCATCCAGGACACGAACGAAAATGGCTCTCACTAAAAGTGAGCTCACAAGGAGGTATGGAATTTCCTGTTAATAAATGGTACCGTTTGTTTCTTGAACGGCTGCATAATATATCTAAGCTAAATTTAATTATGTAATGCACGCATTTTGTGTGTGTGGGGATGGATATGGGATATGATGTTTGTTATAGGTTATTATAAAAGAATAATGTTTTTAACATGATATGAGAGTCCTGGAAAAGAGATAACCTACGTGTCAACAATGATCGTTCTTCAATAATCAATATATAAATTAAAAATAATAATAATAATAATTTAAAAAACTACCTGTTTAATTTATTTCTCACACTTAACACAACAACTGTGACAGAATGCAGACGCCACAACCCTGCCCCTCCTCCCCTACAAGTAATATTTTAAAACCAATTTTCCCGGTTTTGTACCACGTTTTTATTAACTCGCTTTCGTTGGCGTGGCATTGTTTGTTGGTTTGTCCAAGATTTTTTCAAATCTGCCAACGTAAAATTGAACCACTTCTGGTGGTCCTAGAGGTCTGTAAATAGATCTTGGATGACAATGCATTGTATCAAAATTTCAGATCGATCAAATGTACCGTTATTAAATTATTGAACTTTTAAGTTTATCTATAGTCTATTTAAAAGCATTTGTACCGTCGGCCTTTGTTGACATCCGTGAGTTCGCCCCGTGACCACATCACAATGTTTTTAAAACGTTGGGCGGGTGCTTGTGAGGTGTTTGGTAAAATAAATAGAGGTAAAAAAATATTTTAAAAAACCAGGTTGTTATAAGTGGACTAAAAAGAATAAAATAAATAGAAGTAAAAAAAAAGATGTTTAAAAACCACGTTTTTATAAGCGGACTAAAAAGAAGAAAATAATTTAAAACTTATTAGTTCAAGTACTTCGATTTAATATGACTAAAAACGTGGGGTGGGTGTTAAGTATAAAAATTAAAGATTTCTAATTTAGAAGGCAAAAGAGAGATGTATAAGTGAGAGAATGAGTGAACCGCATATGTTAAACCTCATAAGCGCCCGCCCCACGTTTTTAGTCATATTAAATCGAAGTACTTGAACTAATAAGTTTTAAATTATTTTCTTCTTTTTAGTCCGCTTATAAAAACGTGGTTTTTAAAAATCTTTTTTTTTACTTCTATTTATTACCTTAGAAGCCGCGACTACATCGGGAGAAGACCTACCCCCCCTCCCAACCCCACTCTTCACCACGAGGAATGCGTGGCGCAAGGGTCTGTCAGTATGTTATTCCCTGGTTCACCGTGCTTGGTTAGAAGGAAGCTAGAACTTTTTGAAGCTTCATTGGTGACAACTGGAGATACTTCAATGAATAGAAGACATACGGCGGTTACTTCGAGGCGACACGAAGGCGATTAGAAATGTGTACTGCGACATTGTGTTTGTGAGTTAAACCTGTGAACATTAGCATGCGTTGTCCACATCTGTAAGGAAATTTTGATTCAATATATCATTTCATTGCTTTTGAACCCTCCGTTTAAAAAAATATTAAATTTAATTAGATAAGTTATACTTTGTAAGCTTTTGAAAATAAAAATAAAGCACACATATACTCGTCCATAGTTTCTCTCCACTTAAAATAAATAATATAACAAAATGCCCCTTCACCCCCCCCCACAATTTATCCACGCAATCCCTCCGTGTGTTGATTGGTGATACCAACTCCAAAATTCATATCAAGTGTGTTTGTTAGGGTCTGGCGGGAAGAACTGAGCTCACAACCTGTGTTACTACAGATGTGTTCACCATTCAGTGTCCAGCTTACGTTCAAGTAAGTCAACAACTTGTGGACCACCATATTTTGATATGATTTTGTTCAGAGTGATAAATTAAATGATCAACTATTCGACATTCAGAGCTTTTATTTACACACAGATGAGAAACATAAACATATTTACTGTGTTTTGTATTTTACATAAGCTGAATTGGTTGCTCCGAGGGTGATTTTCTAAGACGATTTTTGTCTGACGGTGGAAAGTTGATATTTTTGTAAAGTAATAATGGTGACTTGAAAGGCATGGTACAATGTTCCAGTACAAGTACATTCCATAGTACACTATAAACTGCACTTATAATGACATCAGAAACACATATGAAGGTGAATATATTTTTAATTCTAAAAATTTACAATTTAATTTTTCATGTTTAATTGACTTACATTAAATTTTCTGTTTTAGCTCCTAAGTTCACCCTACTGAAAACAGTTAACATTTTGCAGATCAAAAGTCGGGAAAGGGATTTTGAAAGATGTCAACAAAAGAACAGGCTTGCCAACCCTTACGTCAAAAGTCCAATCGGCAGATCAGATTTTTCAGTAGTATCATCAAATTTCCAGAAGTCCATCGTCATCTTGTTTTATGACATTACCTCCTATGTTAAGTATTCTTTCCACATCCATTAGTATAGCCTAACACTGTTTGCAATTAAAAATTAATTATTTCACAGTTATTATATTTTTATGGAATTTTATTTAGTTAGAAAAAGTATTTATGCACTTATTTAATATAGTTGTTCTAAATTATTCCACAGCAAGTTAATTTTTACAGTCTTTATTCCACATGTGATCAGTATATTTATTCTAACATAATCTTTGAAAACGTTCTACATTTCTACATTTTATATTAGTTATTACTCTGTATTATTGTTAGTTTGTTTTATGGTTATTGGGCTTGAATTTTAATTTCTATTTTGGATATGAAGTTATTATTTCAGTTTAATGTTTTGTTTGTTCATTGAACGTATTCTGGGTGTTCTGTGCTTTGGTGGAGTTTTGAGTTGTTTGGTGGAGTTTTGAGTTCTGTCATTGATGTTTGAGTTCTTTGGAGTTTTGAGTTCTGTGATGGAGTTTTGAGTTGTTTGGTGGAGTTTTGAGTTGTTTGGTGGAGTTTTGAGTTGTTTGGTGGAGTTTTGAGTTGTTTGGTGGAGTTTTGAGTTCTGTCATTGATGTTTGATTTCTTTGGAGTTTTGAGTTGTTTGGTGGAGTTTTGAGTTGTTTGGTGGAGTTTTGAGTTGTTTGGTGGAGTTTTGAATTGTTTGGTGGAGTTTTGAATTGTTTGGTGGAGTTTTGAATTGTTTGGTTGATTTTTTAGTTCTGTCATTGATGTTTGAGTTCTGTGATAGAGTTTTGAGTTCTGTGATAGAGTTTTGAGTTCTGTGATAGAGTTTTGAGCTCTGTGATATAGTTTTGAGATCTTTGATGAAGTTTTGAATTCTTTGATGGAGTTTTGAGTTGTTTGTTTGAGTTTTGAGTTGTTTGTTTGAGTTTTGAGTTGTTTGTTTGAGTTTTGAGTTGTTTGTTTGAGTTTTGAGTTGTTGGGATGAGTTTTGAGTTCTTTGAAGTGTTGTGTTCTGTGGTTTGGTTGAGTTTGAGCTCTTTGAGTTTTGAGTTGTTTTTTGATGGAGTTGTGATATCTTTAATGAACTTTAAATTTGTTTATAAAGTTTTAAGTTTTTTGATGATTTAAAAAGAAATAAAAATATTATTCTTTCTCTAAATAAACATTTTGTACATTTATATTTTTATTCGGGATTTCAAAAATTGAATTTATCTTTTTTCAATTATGTAACAAATAAATATATTTTCCATAAAAGAATGTGCATGCAGAGGTGGATACAAGCAACAGAATTGAATCCAATCACTGTGCAAATTCCTTGCTGACTTCCAGCAGGAGAATCCTACTATTGAACATTCTTCTATAATATTTTACATTTTAAGACTAGTTTGTATAATATTAGAGATTTTTTATTACATTAAAAGTATTTACATTTCCCTACAATGAAATATGTTGTAATTTTAAATTCATCACATTTATGAATGTTGATATTAATGTAGCAAATCAGTTTTAGATTTTCCAGAGGCAGATACCAGAAATAGAATCAACTCAATTCACACAAGTTTCAGGGTAATTTTAAACAAAATGTTCTTGATATTAATGTTTGTCTAATATTTTTCAGATACAATGGAGGTACTAAAATTAGGTTAATAAATATTACTTTGTTTATAAATTTTTTAATGATAGTAACAAAATCCCCTTAAACTTAATAATTTGTAATTTTATTTAAAATTCATCTTTTTTGTGTAAAAATTATATAATTAATCTCAGTTATTATTTATTGTTTTATTATGAATATTATGGACAGGTTAATTAAGAGGTGATTAATTTAGAATTCTAGATATAAAATAATTCAATTCCCTTTAAATGAATATGGTCTTTTTTCTTTAATATCCATATAGGAATCTCATTATTTCATATTCATTAATCTCTATTTTATATATTTATACTAATAAAGCCTAT
>CALYLW010000004.1:4450000-4640877 GCA_944989445.1 Ampullaceana balthica | reverse complement strand
ATGTAGATGTGAGAGAGGATATGTAGATAAGAGAGAGGATATGTAGATGTGAGAGAGGATATGTAGATGTGAGGGAGGATATGTAGATGTGAGAGAGGATATGTAGATGTGAGGGAGGATATGTAGATGTGAGGGAGGATATGTAGATGTGAGGGAGGATATGTAGATGTGAGAGAGGATATGTAGATGTGAGGGAGGATATGTAGATGTGAGAGAGGATATGTAGATATGAGAGAGGATATGTAGATGTGAGAGAGGATATGTAGATGTGAGAGAGGATATGTAGATGTGAGAGAGGATATGTAGATGTGAGGGAGGATATGTAGATGTGAGGGAGGATATGTAGATGTGAGGGAGGATATGTAGATGTGAGGGAGGATATGTAGATGTGAGGGAGGATATGTAGATGTGAGAGAGGATATGTAGATGTGAGGGAGGATATGTAGATGTGAGAGAGGATATGTAGATAAGAGAGAGGATATGTAGATATGAGAGAGGATATGTAGATGTGAGGGAGGATATGTAGATGTGAGAGAGGATATGTAGATAAGAGAGAGGATATGTAGATATGAGAGAGGATATGTAGATGTGAGGGAGGATATGTAGATGTGAGAGGATATGTAGATGAGAGAGGATATGTAGATGTGAGAGAGGATATGTAGATATGAGAGAGGATATGTAGATGTGAGGGAGGATATGTAGATGTGAGGGAGGATATGTAGATGTGAGGGAGGATATGTAGATGTGAGGGAGGATATGTAGATGTGAGGGAGGATATGTAGATGTGAGAGAGGATATGTAGATAAGAGAGAGGATATGTAGATGTGAGGGAGGATATGTAGATGTGAGAGAGGATATGTAGATATGAGAGAGGATATGTAGATGTGAGGGAGGATATGTAGATGTGAGAGAGGATATGTAGATGTGAGAGAGGATATGTAGATGTGAGGGAGGATATGTAGATGTGAGAGAGGATATGTAGATATGAGGGAGGATATGTAGATGTGAGGGAGGATATGTAGATATGAGGGAGGATATGTAGATGTGAGGGAGGATATGTAGATGTGAGGGAGGATATGTAGATGTGAGGGAGGATATGTAGATGTGAGGGAGGATATGTAGATGTGAGAGAGGATATGTAGATGTGAGAGAGGATATGTAGATGTGAGAGAGGATATGTAGATGTGAGGGAGGATATGTAGATGTGAGAGAGGATATGTAGATGAGAGAGGATATGTAGATGTGAGGGAGGATATGTAGATGTGAGGGAGGATATGTAGATGTGAGGGAGGATATGTAGATGTGAGAGAGGATATGTAGATGTGAGGGAGGATATGTAGATGTGAGGGAGGATATGTAGATGTGAGAGAGGATATGTAGATGTGAGGGAGGATATGTAGATGTGAGAGAGGATATGTAGATATGAGAGAGGATATGTAGATGTGAGGGAGGATATGTAGATGTGAGAGAGGATATGTAGATGTGAGGGAGGATATGTAGATGTGAGGGAGGATATGTAGATGTGAGGGAGGATATGTAGATGTGAGGAGGATATGTAGATGTGAGGGAGGATATGTAGATGTGAGAGAGGATATGTAGATGTGAGGGAGGATATGTAGATGTGAGGGAGGATATGTAGATGTGAGGGAGGATATGTAGATGAGAGGGAGGATATGTAGATATGAGGGAGGATATGTAGATGTGAGAGAGGATATGTAGATGTGAGCGAGCATACTCAGATTGAGCATATGTCGTTGACAGACATACTGTCACAGATCATAGCTGTGCACATACGCATATCTGCTTCACATACGCATATCTCTGTCACATACGCATATCGTTCTGCACATACTCATATCTGTCTTCACATACTCATATCTGTCTTCACATACTCATATCTTCGTCACAGACTCATAGCTCTGTCACATACTCATATCTCTTCACATACTCATATCTCTCTTCACATACTCATATCTCTCTTCACATACTCACCTCTCTCTTCACATACTCATATCTTTCTTCACATACTCATATCTTTCTTCACATACTCATATCTTTCTTCACATACTCATATCTTTCTTCACATACTCATATCTCTCTTCACATACTCATATCTTTCTTCACATACTCACCTCTCTCTTCACATACTCACATCTTTCTTCACATACTCACATCTCTCTTCACATACTCATATCTCTCTTCACATACTCATATCTCTCTTCACATACTCATATCTTTCTTCACATACTCATATCTTTCTTCACATACTCATATCTCTCTTCACATACTCACATCTCTCTTCACATACTCATATCTTTCTTCACATACTCACCTCTCTCTTCACATACTCATATCTCTCTTCACATACTCATATCTTTCTTCACATACTCATATCTCTCTTCACATACTCATATCTTTCTTCACATACTCATATCTCTCTTCACATACTCATATCTTTCTTCACATACTCATATCTCTCTTCACATACTCATATCTTTCTTCACATACTCATATCTTTCTTCACATACTCATATCTCTCTTCACATACTCATATCTCTCTTCACATACTCATATCTCTCTTCACATACTCATATCTCTCTTCACATACTCATATCTTTCTTCACATACTCACATCTCTCTTCACATACTCATATCTTTCTTCACATACTCATATCTTTCTTCACATACTCATATCTCTCTTCACATACTCATATCTTCTTCACATACTCACATCTCTCTTCACATACTCATATCTTTCTTCACATACTCACATCTCTCTTCACATACTCATATCTTTCTTCACATACTCATATCTTCTTCACATACTCATATCTTTCTTCACATACTCATATCTTCTTCACATACTCATATCTTTCTTCACATACTCATATCTTCTTCACATACTCATATCTCTCTTCACATACTCATATCTTTCTTCACATACTCATATCTTTCTTCACATACTCACATCTCTCTTCACATACTCATATCTCTCTTCACATACTCATATCTTCTTCACATACTCATATCTCTCTTCACATACTCATATCTCTCTTCACATACTCATATCTTTCTTCACATACTCATATCTCTCTTCACATACTCATATCTTCTTCACATACTCATATCTTCTTCACATACTCATATCTCTCTTCACATACTCACATCTCTCTTCACATACTCATATCTCTCTTCACATACTCATATCTTTCTTCACATACTCATATCTTTCTTCACATACTCATATCTTTCTTCACATACTCATATCTTTCTTCACATACTCATATCTCTCTTCACATACTCATATCTCTCTTCACATACTCATATCTTCTTCACATACTCATATCTTTCTTCACATACTCATATCTTTCTTCACATACTCATATCTCTCTTCACATACTCATATCTTTCTTCACATACTCATATCTTCTTCACATACTCATATCTTTCTTCACATACTCATATCTTTCTTCACATACTCATATCTTTCTTCACATACTCATATCTCTCTTCACATACTCATATCTTTCTTCACATACTCACATCTCTCTTCACATACTCATATCTTCTTCACATACTCATATCTTCTCACATACTCATATCTTCTTCACATACTCATATCTTTCTTCACATACTCATATCTTCTTCACATACTCATATCTCTCTTCACATACTCATATCTCTCTTCACATACTCATATCTTTCTTCACATACTCATATCTTCTTCACATACTCATATCTTTCTTCACATACTCATATCTTTCTTCACATACTCATATCTTTCTTCACATACTCATATCTTTCTTCACATACTCATATCTCTCTTCACATACTCATATCTCTCTTCACATACTCATATCTTTCTTCACATACTCATATCTCTCTTCACATACTCATATCTTTCTTCACATACTCATATCTTCTTCACATACTCATATCTTTCTTCACATACTCATATCTTTCTTCACATACTCATATCTCTCTTCACATACTCATATCTTTCTTCACATACTCATATCTTTCTTCACATACTCATATCTTTCTTCACATACTCATATCTTCTTCACATACTCATATCTTTCTTCACATACTCATATCTTTCTTCACATACTCATATCTTTCTTCACATACTCATATCTTTCTTCACATACTCATATCTCTCTTCACATACTCATATCTTCTTCACATACTCATATCTTCTTCACATACTCATATCTTTCTTCACATACTCATATCTTTCTTCACATACTCATATCTCTCTTCACATACTCATATCTTTCTTCACATACTCATATCTTCTTCACATACTCATATCTTTCTTCACATACTCATATCTCTCTTCACATACTCATATCTTTCTTCACATACTCATATCTTTCTTCACATACTCATATCTTTCTTCACATACTCATATCTTTCTTCACATACTCATATCTCTCTTCACATACTCATATCTCTCTTCACATACTCATATCTTTCTTCACATACTCATATCTTCTTCACATACTCATATCTTCTTCACATACTCATATCTTCTTCACATACTCATATCTTTCTTCACATACTCATATCTCTCTTCACATACTCATATCTTTCTTCACATACTCATATCTTCTTCACATACTCATATCTCTCTTCACATACTCATATCTCTCTTCACATACTCATATCTCTCTTCACATACTCATATCTTCTTCACATACTCATATCTCTCTTCACATACATCCAAAAGTACCCTCCCCTATCAAACACAACTCCCAATGTTGTTGTTGTTGTGTGTGTACTGCTACCAAGCTTCCAGTAGACCCACCATAGCCACTCAAATAAACCCCCGCACAACACCCCATAACCAACCAAGTCATCCCCTAATGTCTGTGTGTGAAAAGCCAAGTAAGACGAAAGTCACCCCCCCATCAATCCCACCATCGAATAGTAATCACTCCACCCCCAGCCCAACAGCCCCATGACGTCCACCCCCCTCCAGCCGTCAGTCCGCCCATGAACCAAGCCGTCACCCCATCACGACCATGCGACCTACAAGCCCATGCAGCATGCGCCCAACACACCGACGTACCACGCCGACCACCCCCACCCACCACTCGCAACCACCCCACCGCACCGGTCGCCACACACAAGCCCCGTGGCACCGGACGGTTTACGCCCATTATGAAGGAGACCAATACCCCGCATCGATTGCACCCTGAGATCGGACCCAGATAGCCCGGATGCCATTGTTGTCCCCCACCACGTCATTATCAACACCGGAGCCGTGGCGTGAATAATTCATTGAGGCTTCTTCATTATCTTTTGCAGAAAAATATAGGGCAACAATGGAAGACGAGCCGTAAATGGCCAGGAAGAAGGAACGAGGTGTTCTGGTCCGAGGCTGGGACGAGGGCGTAATGTGGACGTGAGATTCACGAGAGCAAGGGACAGCAGGCAAGCAAGAGATTGAAAATTAATCAGTGGATGTAGATGGAGATAAGAAAATACAAAAGTTAAATTAGAAACAAAAAAAGAAAGAAAAAGAAACATTTTTTTTCTTTTAAACTCGCAACTAGCAAATAGAGAGAGAGGCGAAGAAAAATAAAACACGACAGACACAATGAGTAAGGCAGAGATAGAGATAACCCCTCCACACACACACACATACACAATAGAGATGGGGACGTTTTACAACCAAATAAAAATGTGTCAAGACGAACAATATAAAAGCAAGGCCGACGGCTCACACAAAAACCAGAAAGAGTCCCAGCCTCATGCTGATGTATAGAGAATTTATGATAAGTTAATGCTGACAACCGTCCGTACCGTCGGTTTATAAAGATATTCAAAGTACGTTAATAATAAACATTTGCTCATCAGGACTTTATTCTTTCACACCTTACCCAAATCAGAGGTTGATTAGAGGACGATCTTTGTCAAGTTATAGGATGAAAGAGGTTTTTAAGAAACCATATTAATAAAGTATAAATGCAAAATGTCTGTCTAAGTAGAGAATGTCTGTCTAAGTAGAGAATGTCTGTCTAAGTAGAGAATGTCTGTCTAAATGAAGACAACGTCTTCTCGTGCTGACAGCTTCGTAGCAAAGTAGAAGTGTGAAAAGATTTACATGCCATTTACCTGACCCGCACAGCACACCTGTGTACAAAAGACGAGTGCTCCCAGCCCGCTCTCACTATTGTCCAACCAGACCAAGACAATCTTTTTAAATGTCGTACGACCCTTCCCTTAATATCCCATATTATTTATATTAAATAACAATGAACTAAACCATGATCTGCCCAATTATCTGAAAAAGATCTGAACAACGATCTGAACAACGATCTGAACAACGATCTGAACAACGATCTGAACAACGATCTGAACAACGATCTGAACAACGATCTGAACAACGATCTGAACAACGATCTGAACAACGATCTGAACAACGATCTGAACAACGATCTGAACAACGATCTGAACAACGATCTGAACAACGATCTGAACAACGATCTGAACAATGATCTGAACTACCATCTGAACAACGAGCTTTTGTTTTCGTTCATCTTCAAATCATTGACAATTTGAAAAATATTCTTTTTCTTTGCTTGGTTTGTTTCACAAATGAACTGATTCAACATTTTGACTTTTGCGTCACTAAATGTTTTCCTAAGCACCCTGTTAACGTCACCTATCAAAATGACGCCACCCGTAAAGTTAGGTCACCCGTCGAATTGACGTAATCCGTTTGACTCAGTGGTCAAAGATGTTTTCTTTGTCCACACATGTTCAACCTACGGTCAACCACCCCTCCCCTGATCTATATGTCCCATCCTTTGATCCGTGGGTCCACCCTCCCCCGGTGTCTTCAATCCCCCTTCCCCCTCCCCATCCCCTCGCTAATCCGATGCCAACCACGCCCGGATCTCTCGACATATTCTCCGACATCTCAAATATCAGACGGCAGTCATCTGCCCGACGCCAATCCCTCCCCCCAGCCGCCGCCCCTGGAGACCCTGATCCGACCTGCTGGGGCCCTCACGGTTTCCTCGTGAGTTGGTGAGTTCTAATCCTCTGACTCGTCAAGCTAAATCTCCGGTTCTGTCTCCATCCGCATCTCCCCACGGGACGTAAACAAGTCGTGACACAGATCGTCGGCACACACCGTAGACGGCATCGGAAAGCTGCTGAAGTTTCAAACTTGACGTTTCAGGGATGATAACCTCCAACCGATCCGTGTCACGTGTCCCCTTGATTTCAGAGTTATCTGGGTTTGTAAAGTCGCAGTATCCAGACTTCTTTTAAAGAATTTTTTTTATATGTTCAGTAAATCTCAACTTATCTTTTTAACGGCGATCCAGACAAACACCAATACTGGCTAAGAGGTGGACTCCATATGGATTAAACCAAATTCACAGTTTTACATAACTGTGGTATATCCTTTTCCCGTTGTGGTTTTCACTGTTACTTTTTGATACCTCCTCCCTTTTCTTATATCATGTGTCATTGTTTGGTTACGACCTTCGTCGAAACAATTGCAAACTAGCTTCTAAACACAAGACCGTGTATTAGACGATGATACTAGAAAGTAAATAAAGTAAATGGGGGTGAGACTGCAATCAGGCTTTTAAATATATAGGTAAATTTATAATATAAAAACAGGGTATTAGTAGGCCTGACAAGACGTAACACAGTCTTGTCTTGTGTTACATCTTGTCAGGCCTACTAATACCCTGTTTTTGTATTATAAATTTACCTACTAGAAAGTAAGCGCCCTCTCATTCAACCATACTACCAAACTGCATCCTAAGGAAGCAATGTGTAAATAATGTCGTCCTTGGATTTAAATCAGAATACTATTAGAAATTTTGAGTCTTTTTTTTTATCTTCTTCTTTTACTGTGTACATCAACTATTGTTTCCATAATGTCCCTAGTCACTGTATTATATTTACTGTCATACTCTTCACATTATAATTTATTCTAAAATAAAAATGTATAATATTTTTATTTTTGTTTAAGGAGTGTTTTATCATGGGACTCGAGGCTAGCGTTAAGTACCGGAGAAAGTCATCAGATTGTAAGGTTTTATTCTCTTCATATATGTAGCAGATTTAAATTTATAGCTATCTGCATGGGAATGTCTTGAGGTTTTCTAGTTATGGTTATCCATATAAAAATATCAGATTTAAAGTTATACTTATTTTTTTAAAAAATGATTTAAAGTTATAGTTATCGACATGAAAATGTACACGCCCCTTCTCCACACTTTGAAATTTATAAATAATTTTTCTGTAGTTTTTCTTTTCCAAACTGTATGTGTAACAAACTACATTATGTTACATAATCTTATCTTATCTGTTTACAGACGCTCCTTCTATACAGAAGATTATTGCATCCTACGCTTATCTATGGTTTGTGTTTAGTCCTGCATTTTTATTAGAGATTTAAATGTTGATAAAGTGTTGGTTTTCCTGGATTCTTCAGGCAACCCATTCCACGCCCGAATTCCGGACGGGAAGAAGGAAAACTTGTATGTGTTTGTTCTTGCATACGGAATAAGTGTTTTTATCCTTATGTCTATCTGAGGGTTGTATTAAGTTATCTTTGTGTTGTATTTCTAAATTAGAATTAATTGCTTTATGTATGATTACTACTTTGCTCTTTGTTCTTCTATCCTCTAGTGTTTCAAGGTTTAATGATTTAACTAATGGTGTTATTCTTGTCAGTTTCGAATATTCTCCAGTAATGAATCTAGCAGCTCTTTTTTGAATTTGTTCTAGTTTATCAATGTTTTCTTTGGTGGATGGGTCCCATACAGAAGATGCATATTCTAGTACAGGTCTCACCAAAGTGAGGTATCATTTTAGTTTTATATCTCTATTACATTTGTGAAAGTTCCTTTTTATAAAGCCTAAGGTTTTGTTTGATTGTTTAATAACTTCATTGACATGTTTTGATTTTTAACATATCGCTTTTAAAATACACGACTTTAGAATTAGAGTCATTTATTAGGTTAGTATCAGTACCCAAGTTTTTAAAAACTAAACAAAAACTAAAATTTCTCATAGTTGCAATAACCGAGATTCTGTGTTTTGTACCTCCTTCTTTTTCATTTATTTACATTTAAGACGTAGATGGGTTTGAGACATTTACAATAAGTATAGTTCAGGGTTGTACATTGTTTTGATGTTTATTTATGGTACATGTACTTGTATAATAACTCCAATAAAACTGTGACAGATCTTAAACATCAATTAATAATAATAATAATAATAAACCACTGCATTGGCCCCTTACCCCAGGTATTATTTCAAACAACAACTTTATATCGTAACATATAATTAAACTTGTTTGTATGTTGTAGCTCTGTAGCTACTACTATATGTTACAAGCCAGATCAATACTTCAATGGACAATAAACCTGGTCCAGACAGTTCGATGCCATTTAACCCCTTAAGTTCTAATTAGAGAAAAATTTATTTCCCGGGAGTCCCTCAACGTGGCCTAAGATCGCATGAAATACAAACCCACCCCGACCCCCTTTTCCCCCTCCTCTATCGACCCATCCAACTGACAACGCCGGACCTATACACCGTTCCCCTCCTGACCACATAATGGCCTCGGCACACGAGGAGATAGAGACTCTCGAGCTGTCCTCGGCGCCCATGTGCCACAAGTCACACGAGTCTGAGCCACCTATAATACTTTTTAATGCCTTAATAATTCGTGACGGCCGTATTCGATTTAGCCAAAGCAGGGATTACCGGATACTATTGTTACAGAATACATAATGAGCATTAGTATTGTGTCAATGTTTCAGTATCGGATCGATTGTTTCAATCGCATTAAAAAAAATTATTAGAAAACCACAGAACGATATCACTGAAAGTTTGGCGATTGTTTTCGTTTTTGGCTTTAAATCAATCATGGTGTCATATTAGGTCAGACAATCGTAACATAACAAATGTATATGTGTAATCCCAGAGACAGGGGAGACTATGTACAATGATTCAAAATATTAATTTTACTCTTTTGTTTTCTTTCAAATCATAAATAATTATACGTGCCCTTGAAATTAGGAAGCCGATAAACGCCTCATGATTGTTCCTATGAAGAGTTTATCTGACAATAGATTGGATACATGAATACAGAGGTGGGTGGCTCATTTCAAGCAACTGAAGGCTAAAATGGGGGAATTGCGATTTATGTGTGTGGGAATGAACACAAAACGTAGGATCTGAAAAAATCAGATCAATGTGTCTCACCCAAATTTTAATGTGTCTAAGACAGGTCGTAATGTGTCTTACCCAAGTTCTAATGCGTCTTACCCAAGTTCTAATGTGTCTTACACAAGTTGTAATGTCTCTTACCCAAGTTTTAATGTGTCTAAAACAGGTTCTAATGTGTCTTACCCAAGTTCAAATGTGTCTTATCCAGGTAGTGACGTGTCTTACCCGCATAGTGACGTGTCTTACCAACGTAGTGACGTGTCTTACCCATGTAGTGACGTGTCTTACCCAGGTTCTGATGTGTCTTACACAAGTTGTAATGTGTCTCACCCAAGTTTAATCGATCAGCTATGAACTATAACCTCGTACTTTCAACTGATTTCAGGATGTCAAATCAGTAATTCCCAGTAAGCAAAACTTTTAATAGATATTCGTGAAGTGCGTTTAAAAAAAAATAATGGAAATGGAAGCAATCGGAAATTGTTTATTCATAGAAAGAATCCTTTTCAAATAAAAGTCCCCGTAACCTATAGTCAACTATTAGCCACTATTTCATTTTAAAATACCCCATATTGTTTGTTGAATCTGTAAAGTTTGATGTTTTTGTCCGTTAATGTCATCAAAGCCATTGTTTCCTTTGTTTAGCTTCTAAAAACTAAATATCTACCGGCATTCACACAAAAAGTTCCTGTTTGGTTTCCCCAAGATTCTCTAACAAAATATTTCTTTATTGATGGCATGTGATGGGGTGGGGTGGAGGGGAACAACAAATCTTGACAGCTCAACACCATGAATTCCTCCTTTGTCTTCCTCCATTCCCTCATTTGGGTGGAACGACTCTAGATGTACATGACACCAAGTTCAGAACCTCGTTTAGGACAGTCTGTTCCCCCACCTCATCACCTTTGTGCCCCAACTTTAAAGATATGTGCCAAATCACCTGTGTGCCCCAACTTTAAAGATCTGTGCCAAAATCAGCTGTGTGCCCCAACTTTAAAGATATGTGCCACATCAGCTGTGTGCCCCAACTCTAAGGATATGTGCCCCCATCAGCTGTGTGCCCCAACTCATGT
Organism: Ampullaceana balthica; assembly: GCA_944989445.1. Lineage (NCBI taxonomy): Eukaryota > Metazoa > Mollusca > Gastropoda > Lymnaeidae > Ampullaceana > Ampullaceana balthica. The sequence goes on along the minus strand of CALYLW010000004.1, from coordinate 4,629,592 downwards.
GCCGCCATCAGCTGTGGGCTCCAACTATCAGACTCTCTCCCCACCCCCCACCAGTCGAGTGCCCCACGCTAGGTGGGCGTTAAATCACCAGTGAGCACAACTGTAACTTACGTGGACATCTCGCCACTAGCGGCTACGGCGAGCAGCGCCGACCTGGATCAGTCTGGCCCTGCCAGGGCTAACACGACGGTGACTTAAGTAGAGACCCAAGTGGATGTGGCCAGACCCAGGACAATCACATCGCCGGGTGTCAAAATATTGAATCTTCACGCCTGTGACATCCCGCCTAAATAATGGGACGGCAGAGTTAGACCTGAGGAATCGTAGTCGTTGAAATAATTCTTGACCGAAGTCGACTTCGCTGTCTTATTAAAGCTTATATCATGTCTATTTGTTCGTTGAGGAGGGTTTTTTGCCGAAACGTTCGTTTGTTCTGTGACGTCATGTCAGACCTATTCGTACCCTGTTTTAGTACCATATATATATTTATATTATGTGAAGCCATTTTCAATGTGGTTTCTTTTACTTCCAGTCATGAAGATTTTTGTTCACGTAAGTTAGACAAATGAACGGTAATGTTCATTACACGGGGATCATAAGTTAAAACAAGTCTGCGCATGGCTTGAACTTATTCTTTAAAGGATGAAACAAAAGCCATGTTTGCAAACATCGCGGATTAATACATTGGTCAGTCTCCACCTGCTAGCATTGGCCAGGTTGACGAGAAGATAATCACACAAATGTCCTTAGAAGGCCGTGGGGGACACTGGCAGACTGGCCGTTGACGGAGTAACTCTTACTCCATTTACTTCATCCTTGCGTCTTAAACCAGACATTGACAAAAGATATATATATTTAAAAGCAAATACTTGCTGTTAATGTTTGTTTTTAGATTCATCTCTGGATGGGCTGCCTTTCAGTACACATGGTTCTCTGGGTTTAAAGAACGTATACTGCACCACCGAGTTGAAACATTCAAATTTAACTTCCCGATACCTGAACTGAATGAGATTTTGTATACAGTATACCCTCACCTATTCGCGGCCCCGCACATTCGTGGGATAGGCTCTTAACCAATGTTCCCTTTAAGCTGCGCGCATCCGAACGACGCCGGGCAGCAGTTAAGGATTGCCGCGAAGCAAATTTTTTAAACTTTTGTACAAAAAAATTGAAGCTGCGCAACTTTGCACACGAGTTTTCTTAATTTGCACACGGGCCAACGAACCTTAGAGGAAACATTGCTCTTAACCCTATCACATGGTACTGTACTGTACTGTGTTATTTTTACTTGAACTATGCGTAATGTATTTATCTCTCTAAGTTTGCATTTAAAGTTGTTCCATTTTCTGTCAATTCTTATACACATGTTGCACGCGTGGAAAATGACTACGGTACATCGATACAGTATGTATAACTATGCTATGTGGTGTTACTGTCCGCCTGTACATATGTTTCTTTTTATTAAAATATTGTGGCAGTTCAAAATTAAAGTGCGTTTATATTTTCATTACTACATTTGTGAAATACATAACTGCATTACTGTATTAATGAGTTAAGAGTGTCTTTAGAAAGTGTTTGTGAAGTAATTAGTACCGTAAATAATCACATGCATAGGCGTTTTAAAACTGCGTCCGATATTCGCGGTTTTTCGCTATTCGCGGGGGAGTAAATAACGTAGCCCCCGCGAATAGCGAAGGGCTACTGTATAGAGATTTCTGTGAAATGAATTCTTTGGTCTTACGGAAAGAAATGGTCTAATAAAACTCTTAGGTCTAATGTCTAAAAGGCATGGGGCTTACAAATATTAAAATTAACCAGGTGTTTAGTGACGTATATAGGTGGGGTGCCACTAAAGGGGTTCTAAATGGGGTTTAAGAATATTAAAATAAATCAGGAGTGGTCACGTATATAGAGTGCGTTTCTTATAAAGGGTGTTAAGTGAATGAATGCATGTTTGGTCGTATCTCATGACAAAGCATGTCTATTTATATTCATTCCTTAGGCTTTCAAAACAAATAACTTTTCGGCCAACCCCCATTTTCGTCCCAATTAAATCCTCAGCCTCTTTCAAGCCTCGACCAACCCGCTTTTTGGTGCCTTTCCATCCATTCCCATCTAGTCCCATGTGTCCTGCAAATGTGCCCGTTGTTTTCATCCTTGACTCAGTCTCAATACATACTTAACTGTGGTATTTTATTATCACTTCCACTAAAGATATTTTAGGAGCGCCGTCTAGCTACAGCATTTTCTCAATTCGTTTACAACCTACTTTTCTTTGTGCTGTACATTTCTTTAAGAGAATTCGTCAACAGACAACATATTAAAGTCCTTGACCACTCCAAAATTCCGCACATATCACCCTTACGGGGGGGGGGTATAATGACGTCAGCACAATTCATCTAAAGCTGAACTCGGCAACAAATATTTTAAAAAAAAATGTATTGTCTGAAAATGAATGCATTAAAAATGAATGTATAACTACAATAGCTACATTTTTATATAACCCAGCTAGATATGGATGGATATATATATAATATTAAACAATATATTTTGCAATTGTCACGCAAGTAGTGTCTGTCAGTCAGTCCTGACGCTACTAATTTTAGAAAGCAGGGAAAACCAAATTACTGCACCAATGCATCAAAAGGTGTGCAAATTAAAGATGCGCTGTAAAAAAATATTATATGACGTCATTGTTTTCGCTCATATTTTAATTTTGGAAAAGGGATAATGTAAAAAGAGGATTTGATGATGGTTAATTATAAAATAAAAAAACAAAGGGGGTGCCGTAGGCGCCCTACAACCCCTATTATAAAATACTTTGTGTACATTTCAGAAAGTTTAATATTTCGTATTTATCAAATCACACAGAATGGGACTGCGATAAAGCTTTTAAATAAAATACAAAATACACAAACAAATTGTGTAATTAAAACAATAAATGTGAGCTTTATTTTAAACTAAAACGACAATAGACGTTTCGGCTAATGCCTTCATCAGTACAATAACACAAAATAGGTACTTACATATATTTAAATTCTTAAAACATATTATATCATAAAATAATTTAAAATATTCATGTAAAATAAAATGTAAGGAAAAACAAAAACAAACACAAACAACAACAACAACAAACACAAACAACAACAAACACGGATTTGTTTTTCCTACAAGCTAAATAGGTCATTATGCTTGTTTACTTTGTACTACCTATCTTTGTCTTTGTGCTCTTTGTTAGGCAAGAGTTACCGGGATTTATTTATTTTTCTTTGGTAAACAGTCGTGAAATCGCATACAGTAAAATTCATTGTTGAAAACTAAATTTGTCAAAACATTTTATTAAAACATTGACAAAAATAAATAAAATGAGTAAATAAGGTAAGTGCAGATGTTTAATAATATTTTATAACTTCTGGTAGAGCAGTCGAATCTTGAAGCATGTAGAAAAGGACCTTGATGATCTAAAATAACAACACTGATATTCAATGTAGAAATCACCTATGACCCACTCCAAAGCCGATCCCCTCCCCCCACCCGAAACTTTCCCCCTAGATTTTGTCCAAAAAAAAGGTCGGCTTTAGAACGAGTATATACGTTAGATCTAGATCAAACTAAACTAGATATTGATCAAAAACAACTAGACATGGATGAAACACAACTAGATATGGGTCAAATACAGATAATAATTTAACAAAAAATTGACCCCCTTTACCATTCTGACCCCCATTTTCTGTTTGAGCCGGCAACATTTCAAGTATCGTCTTGTGGCGCGTCATTTGTGTAAATCTACAAGCCCCGCCTAGTCACGAGAGCCCCTAAAGCTAGTTTGCTCACTTGTCATCAAATTTCGAGAGCGATGCGAGGGCGGGTTACCAGTCAAATTACAACATGATACAATAATAACTTGTTCAAGAAAAAAATCGAGACATCGAGTGTACAAAAAAATGTCAGGGCGATTGAGAGAAATTAAATGGTAGGTGTCAGGGGTTCTCGTGTTTTATAGTGAATGAGATGATGTGAAGTCTTTTGGTGAAACCAAACAATTTGAAGGAATAAAATCTATTAAATTTTTTTAATGGTTTTGTTTGTATGTGTATCATTTCATATAATCACAGGTATGACATATGACTTTCCATTTCATGTTATCACAGGTATGACATATGACTTTCCATTTCCAGAACAAGCAACACGTTGAAATTACCCGTTACTCTTTTATTTTCAGAGATTACGCGAAATTGTTCCAAGTAAAGGGTTCTTTAAGTCGACAGTACGATCATATACTACACCGATGATAACATACACCGATGATAACATACACCAATGATAACATACACCAATGATAACATACATCAATGATATCATGCACCAATAATAACATCCACCCATGGTTTCATGCACCAATGATAACATACACCAATGATAACATACACCAATGATAACATACAACAATGATAACATACACCAATGATAACATACACCAATGATAACATACACCAATGATAACATACACCAATGATAACATACACCAATGATAACATACACCAATGATAACATACACCAATGATAACATACACCAATGATAACATACACCAATGATAACATACACCAATGATAACATACACCAATGATAACATACACCAATGATAACATACACCAATGATAACATACACCAATGATAACATACAACAATGATAACAAACACCAATGATAACATACACCAATGATAACATACACCAATGATAACATACACCAATGATAACATACACCAATGATAACATACACCAAAAAGGACAATTGAAAGAGAACCGAGTTCAACTAAACGCGCCGAAAAGACTACACTTGGCCCATTTGGAATAAACTCAGGTTCCGTGCCAGGCTAGAGTTTCGATGGAGGTATCAGCTTGTATCAAACGGTTTGAGGACACTCGGGGTAAATGAAAGCTCAGTTAGCTGCAAAGATCAACATTGTGACACTCAAGCACTCGTCGGTGTCAAAACGGGACCGAGACAAAAGGGACACAACCCAGGAGTTTGAGTTTCGCAAGCATGTTCGATATCCCCCCCCCTACCCCATCCAATCTTATTACACCCATACACACACCCCATCATGCCCCCCACGCACACACCCCATCGTAGAGAAAACGAGCCACCGGAAGGGGTCACTGAAACGAGGCCGCGAGATGATACTCTCCAAACAGACGAGTGTGAACATAGGCGGGGGGAATTAAAAATCTAGGTGTAGACTCTTAGCGTGTGGACAAGTTACATGGGCGGCGCCGTCCCCCTTGAACGTGTCGCTTATAATGAGATGCTCTCGAGGAGCTTGTTAGGATTCGGCCCTCGCCCTCCCACAACACAGAAACCTACACCCCGAACTACCCCCTCCCCTCGATGTCTGATGTATGGCCAGCACGGCTCTAACTTACCTACTCGTATATCTTGTGATGATATACAATCTCCCTGGCATACGAACGAGGCGACTACCTTTAATTACATGCTAAGTAAATTTTGAAATAAAAAAATATTTGATTTACGAATGGGAAAAAAAATGGTTAAATGAACAAAGGGAAATAACTTATTTCACAAAAAATGCATCGCCCCGGTTACCTACCTTTAAATGTTTTATAAAATGTGTTCTAATTCATATTCCCAGCAATATTAGCTTTTTAAAATAAAATTCGTAAACACATTAATTAAGTTCTAACGTCTGCCAGTCATTCATTTATTCAATGGTCACATGTTTAAGGAGGTAATTGGTCAAAGTCTGCCACCGGGTGGATGAACGCTGTATTGAAACTCAATGGGTTTAAATCTCATGCAGATCAACTTCGGAACCAAGTCTCCACACTCGAGGCGGTCTCGAGGGTAGCTATCCTGAATCTTTTTACCCAAATTAGCAAAGAAATCTGACACCGTTTTTTTAATGGTATGTCTTTTTTTTTCCCCTCCCACAAGCGCAAATGTTTGACTTTTGGAGACGTTGGAAGATTGCAATAAAGAAGACGGTCGGATGTCGACCATAAACACAAATTAATGCTAAAATAAATATGAAAAATTATAATTTAAAGTATTTAACATAGTGCAACTAAATGAAGCATTATTCGAATTTAATGACTAATAAGATTCAGATTTTTATATTATTTTAGATTAATTAAATTTAATGAAAAACTAAAATTATAGGATTTTGCTTCAATTTTTCTATTCTAAACAAATGTCTGAACAGGACCAAACATGAAATCTACAACATATCAAAACATAATTTTTTTACTCTGTACAGTTCCGTTATACAACTATTTCCACTTCCGGTTTGCTTCTGATTCAAGTTTTGATTTTATGAATTTAACTAGCAGACCCGTCGTGCGTTACAACGATCTCAGTAAAAATGAATAAATTTAAAGAAACCAATGAGTGTTATGTTTAAAAAAATTATGCAGAAACCTTCGCGGAAGATTGGAAAAAATTCCAAGTTTCATAGCAAACGGATAAATAAATTAATAATTAAATAGCGTACAAAAGAAGGAACGATATCAAGGGCCCAGGCCCCATAAATGAGTGATAATATAGTTTTTTTTATTGCCATTGTACTCAAGCTATGTTCCTCAATATCGTGCAAAATTGAATAGGTAATACAATTATTAAAGTTCAGTAAAAAGATATTTTGGGCCCCCAGCTCCGTGGGAATGGACATTAGGAGTTCAGTGCACTATAGTAAAATAGGCTCTTAAGTTTTTATATACTAAGTTTGGTCAAAATCCAGTTATTTTCTTATTATCTAACGCTTAAACTACTTTTTATATAGCTAATATATTGGGAAAATGACATTAAGGGGCCCCCGGCCCATTCGGTGCAAGAGGTCAACTTAAAAATCCTGTTCATTTTAAATCAGTTTTATTGTGGATATATTTCTCAAGATCTTTAAAAATTGAATTGGAAAAATATCTTAAACATATACGAAAAAAAGACATTTGGGGCCCCCGGCCCCGAAGATATTGGCATTAGAAGTTCAGTGCCCTATAGCATTTTAATATGGGCTACCAAGTTTTTGTATACAAAGTTTGGTGAAGATCTATTCATTTACTAAGTAGCTAACGCATAAACTAATATTTATATAGCTCATATAAGCAAAAAACGAAATTAAGGGCCCCTGGGCCCATTCAGGACAAGATATGAAGTTCAAAAACCTGTTCATTTCAATATGGATAATAGTGGATACATTTACCATTATTTGTCAATTTTTTGAATAATTGAATTGAGGAATAAAATCTTACAAGTTTAAGTAAAAAGGTATTTTGGGCCCCCAGCCCCGAAGGATTGGCCATTAGGAGTCAATTGCCCTATAGTATTATAATATGAGCTACCAAGTTTTTGTATACAAAGTTTGGTTAAGATCTATTCATTTACTCAGTAGATAACGCTTAAATTGATTTTTATATAGCTCATATAAGCAAAATAGGACATTATGGGCCCCCGGCGCCCCATGAGTGTTAAATTTTGAAATAAAGTTGCCAGTTACCATCCCGGGAGCGTACTCAACAGTCTCGAAAAGTTTCATGACGATCGGGTGAATGGTTTAGTCAGCTATAAAGGACATGCACACAAACACACACACACACAGACATACTTTGATTTTTATATATATAGAAATTTAGCCGATTACAGCTAATTACAACTAATAATTATGGCAGGGGAAATCAGTCACATTTGGTGACCCAGACAATCAGAGGGCAGAATGGACCAACAAATAGATGGCAGGATGGAATAACAGACAAATAGATGACAGGATAAACAAACAGACAAATAGGTGCCAGAATGGATCAACAAATAGGTGGAAGAATGGACCAACAGACAAATAGATGTCTGGATGGACAAACAGACAAATAGATGGCAGAATGGACCAACAGACAAATGGATGGCTGGATGCACAAACAGACAAATAGATGGCAGAATGGACCAACAGACAAATGGATGGCTGGATGCACAAACAGACAAATAGATTGCAGAATGGATAAACAGAAAAATAGCTGGATGAACCAACAAATTGATGGCAGTATGAAAAACTGACAAATATATGCAAACATTGACAAACGGATGACAGAGTGAACCAATTGACAAACGGATGACAGAGTGAACCAATTGACAAACGGATGACAGAGTGAACCAATTGACAAACGGATGACAGAGTGAACCAATTGACAAACGGATGACAGAGTGAACCAATTGACAAACGGATGACAGAGTGAACCAATTGACAAACGGATGACAGAGTGAACCAATTGACAAACGGATGACAGAGTGAACCAATTGACAAACGGATGACAGAGTGAACCAATTGACAAACGGATGACAGAGTGAACCAATTGACAAACGGATGACAGAGTGAACCAATTGACAAACGGATGACAGAGTGAACCAATTGACAAACGGATGACATAGTGAACCAATTAACAAACGGATGACAGAGTGAACCAATTGACAAACGGATGACAGAGTGAACCAATTGACAAACGGATGACATAGTGAACCAATTGACAAATAGTTGGCAGTATGAACAAACAAGTAAATATTAGTATGAACCAAAAGACAAATAAATAGCTGGCAATATTGACCAACGGATAAATAGATGGTAAGATGTACAATCTATAGTACGACCTATATCTCTGTAGTATAGTTGGACTGAGGGCACATAGTGTTGAGTCATTTATCTGGTTTTTTCTTCCTAAAATGATTTTATTTTAATTTATTTTATTTTGTTTTTCTAAAAATAAGTTTAAACATTTTTTTTTAGTGATCAAAATTCTTGATTCCATCAGTTAGGCGATAATTTCAACAATATTTCAGTAATCATTGTTCTTGGAACATGTAGGTTCATACGTGATTGATCTATAATGTTAATTGTTACTCTTCAAAATTATCACTGCCAAAGTTGTGGGATCCCAGATGTAAGTTTAATCCTGGAATGACTAAGTTCAATCCTGGAATTAGTAAAATTATTTTTAAAAATTTATATGTGAATTTATATGGACTAAAAAATTAATCAAATATTTATAAATGACAGTTTCTATTATAAATTGCATTTATATTTTCACAAAGTATAACTTTTCAAAATAAATACATTTTTTTTCGGTGTTGACAACTCTTAAATTATGGCAGGAATATTGTTATTTTAAAAATAATTTTAAAAAATTAGTCAGGTATTCAATAAAACTACATTAATAACGTAATTAGTTGAAACATTCTCTCCATTGACAAATTTGTTGTCAAGCGAAGATTGGTTACTAACATGCTTCGAATTAAGGACCTTCAAAAAAAAATGTGCAGTGGATAGATTCAGTCATTTCACCTGATATCATAGAAAAATTTTATTTTCTTCTTTTTAGTGCACTTTCTATATGTAAATAAAAGGGTGTGCTTTTAAAAAAAATATTTTTTAAATATCTTATTTCCAATGTTATTTCAATCATAAGTTATTGGAAGTTCTGATTTTGTTTATTCATGTACAGCAACTGGTATTATAAACATCTTTTGTCCCACCCCTCTATCTCCAAATTTGTTATGTAATTTTTTACAACTTCAAACATTGCAATATCAGAGACTCCGGTGACCATCCCTAGGCTCAGGAGACCAAGTAACGACTCTGATTATGACCTAAACTGCTGATAAAAGTGCTCCTACCAATTTTATAGTATATAAACCCATTTTGAAACACATATTAGTTTTATTAATTTTTTTAAGTTAAATTTTGAAGTTTTGTTTTTTGGATATATAAAGAATTATAATTATATTTAAAAGTCGTCTTTAAAATAAGAAGAAAAGAAAATCCCCTAATGACGACCTAAATGAACTGATAAAATGGGAACTAATCTTCGTAGAATCAGGGGAGGTAGTTCATTAAACTTTTAATTCTTTTAAAAGTTATGAATAGTCCCCCTTTCTTTAGAAAAACTGTATCCATAGGCGGCCTCCAAATCTGCTATATATAATTCACCAGAACAAGCACAAGCCGTGTGCAAATAAGCATGACCCTTGCTGGGGTCGAACAATCACAGTTTATGGTTAAATAAGCGATGATTGTATAGGGTGGGAGCGGGGGGAGGGCAAGTAAAAACCGTATACCCATGTTGCGAGACCAACAATGCGTCGGCTATCACGTTCACTCGCGTTTTTTTCTTCATTTCTTCATGCTGCTGTTTGTGTCCGTCTTTTTGAACTATGTGTGAGCAAGTCTGCGGCGAATGCTATGCCGATAGTCTTATCGTTTCCAATAATGAAGTATTTCAAAAATACGTATTGCTTATGACATTAGAAGTGTTAAATAGTAATTTAATATCTTATTTATTTCCAGATCTTACATTTGGATAAAACAAAACAAATGGCATCATCTAAAGTCGATATGATATAAAAAAACTTAGATAAACTTAATCTTCTCATAATGGAAAACTTTCACGAACTAAATTTTTCTATAAAGTTAATTAAAAATATGTGTATGTATTCATTTGTAGCTGTAAAAAAGGCCTTACTCTTTAATATCAGCATTTATATTATTACATACACAGAGGTTTATACAATGGTATGTTCTAGTGCTCAGAAATGTGAACATAATTAAACCGTTGGAATAGAAAAAGTTGTAAATAACGTTGTTCTAACAAAACAAAAAACATGTAATAGTCCAGCAACACCATGGTGCTAGTAAAAATTTCCTTTAAAAAAATTCCTTTGTCATCCCATTAAATTCTCTAATTTTCGTTAACGTTAATTTCACTAACTGTGAGAGCAAAACGTGAAACTAAGAAAGTTGGGTATTGACGTGAAACTAAGAAAGTTAGGTATTGATGTGAAACTAAGAAAGTTAGGTATTGACGTGAAACTAAGAAAGTTAGGTATTGACGTGAAACTAAGAAAGTTAGGTATTGACGTGAAACTAAGAAAGTTAGGTATTGACGTGAAACTAAGAAAGTTAGGTATTGACGTGAAAATAAGAAAGTTAGGTATTGACGTGAAACTAAGAAAGTTAGGTATTGACGTGAAACTAAGAAAGTTAGGTATTGACGTGAAACTAAGAAAGTTAGGTATTGACGTGAAACTAAGAAAGTTAGGTATTGACGTGAAACTAAGAAAGTTAGGTATTGACGTGAAACTAAGAAAGTTAGGTATTGACGTGAAACTAAGAAAGTTAGGTATTGACGTGAAACTAAGAAAGTTAGGTATTGACGTGAAACTAAGAAAGTTAGGTATTGTGAAACTAAGAAAGTTAGGTATTGACGTGAAACTAAGAAAGTTAGGTATTGACATGAAACTAAGAAAGTTAGGTATTGACGTGAAACTAAGAAAGTTAGGTATTGATGTGAAACTAAGAAAGTTAGGTATTGACGTGAAACTAAGAAAGTTAGGTATTGACGTGAAACTAAGAAAGTTAGGTATTGACGTGAAACTAAGAAAGTTAGGTATTGACGTGAAACTAAGAGAGTTAGGTATTGACGTGAAACTAAGAAAGTTAGGTATTGACGTGAAACTAAGAAAGTTAGGTATTGACGTGAAACTAAGAAAGTTAGGTATTGACGTGAAACTAAGAAAGTTAGGTATTGACGTGAAACTAAGAAAGTTAGGTATTGACGTGAAACTAAGAAAGTTAGGTATTGACGTGAAACTAAGAAAGTTAGGTATTGACGTGAAACTAAGAAAGTTAGGTATTGGCGTGAAACTAAGAAAGTTAGGTATTGACGTGAAACTAAGAAAGTTAGGTATTGACGTGAAACTAAGAAAGTTAGGTATTGACGTGAAACTAAGAAAGTTAGGTATTGACGTGAAACTAAGAAAGTTAGGTATTGACGTGAAACTAAGAAAGTTAGGTATTGACGTGAAACTAAGAAAGTTAGGTATTGACGTGAAACTAAGAAAGTTAGGTATTGACGTGAAACTAAGAAAGTTAGGTATTGACGTGAAACTAAGAAAGTTAGGTATTGACGTGAAACTAAGAAAGTTAGGTATTGAAAACTGTGCGACTGAAAACAATAATTTATGATTGTTGCTCTTTCCCCCTCTCCATCCATCACCCATATAATTAAAGATAATTATAACCACCTACAGCCTACAGCCTTTTTACTCATTTTATTTATTACGAAAACATTTTTACAAACCAACCATATACAATATAAGGGATGTAATAGGTTACTCTATTAACATAAATACCGATTGCTTCCCTTTGGTTAATGGCTGTCTCAACTGAGACATTGCTCAATGGTAAAAACGCTGATATATTTACTTCCTAAATAATTGTAGTCCTAGCAACGCAAATTCAAAACTGTTTGTTACTGCATGATATATGACACCAACACTCTTAAATGATTGGATAATCCAGTACATGATTGTGGGAGTCTCTATAAATAAACCACGTGCGTTCATTGAATAATCTAACATGAAAGCCACACACGTTTTACTTCACTTGTATAATCCACCCAGTTAAAATGGCCGATATCTTGACACATAGCGCCACATAATTTGGTGAGTACTTTGATTCAAATATTCTTTTTGTTGTTCAGCGTATATGTGCACTATATATACACTCATATTTGTTGTATACACTCATATTTGTTGTATACACTCATATTTGTTGTATGGAAATTGAAATGTGTACATATGTGTAAGGACATAAAAATATTAACATAGATTTCAAGGGCATGAAATAACGTGTCTAGGGGTGTACCGCTCATTTAGGTATCTATAAAGCTATTTACTTGACAGAATATTTTATTAAATAACTTAAGCAGATGGGAAGTAATAAGTTTTATATAAGGGCTCCTCAGGGGCAGATCAAGATTGCACGGGGCCCCTCCACCTTGGGCCCGGGCCCGCCACCTTTATTATACAATGCAATAAATTGGGGCCCTTAAATCATTGGGGGCCCTCAAATCATTGGGGGCCCCTGACTTTAGCCCAATCAACACCCCCTTAAATACGCCATAGGGTCTCCTAGGAGAACACGCGCCTCCAGCAATCTGTGAAGGGCAATGTCTAACTACTACTTGCTTGTTCAGAAATAGCCCATGCAGGACTATTGTTAACTTGATTGTAAGTTCATAAATAGTTCACCAAAGACATTGTCCAACCAATTTTAGTTGAAGAGATACTATGAACAACCGTTTCAAATGATAGCGCCACTATTGTGCCACTGAATTCCCCTACTTGTCAGCACATCGTGTGTATATATAGCCGACACTTGACTCTTAATCACGTTGGCCCCTTGACTACAATGGTCGGCCTAACTTCACATCATGAGAACCTAGAACGTTGTCTGTTTCCATGCATAGACCAACAAGGGAACATGGACAGGGAACAACGGGTGGGCGGTGATTGGCGGTGTCAGCTGTTGCTGGAGATGGTAGGATGGTGGCGGTGTCAACTATTGGTGGCGTTGGGAGGATGGTGGCGGTGTCAACAACTGTTGCTGGAGATGGTAGGATGGTGGTGGTGTCAACTATTGGTGGCGATGGGAGGATGGTGGAGGTGTGAACAAGTGCTGCTGGAGATGGTAGGATGATGGCGGTGTCAACTATTGGTGTCGATGGGAGGATGGTGGAGGTGTCAAAAACTGTTGCTGGAGATGGTAGGATGGTTGCGGTGTCAACTATTGGTGGCGATGGGAGGATGGTGGAGGTGTCAACAACTGTTGCTGGAGATGGTAGGAAGGTGGCGGTGTCAACTATTGGTGGCGATGGGAGGATGGTGGAGGTGTCAACAACCGTTGCTGGCGATAGGAGGATGGTGGCGTCAGACAACTTTCTCTTTACTGTCAATTCTTCCCTCCAGTGGTGACGTACTGTGTAAAACGTAGTCACTGATGGAGGCTCTTCTCCAGCGGGGGCGTGTGGGTGTGCCATGTCTCCCTTTACTGTGAAGAGGCAGTTTCCATCCTCTTTAGAGCGGGGGGAGGGGGAGGAGGGGGGAACCACCCAGGAGGTATCTATCTTGGTTACGCCACTGTTCTCTCCTCATCACTGTAACACCCTTGATTCCTACCCTCTTTCCTTAACACTCCCTCCTCTTGACAGTCTATAGTTTTTCCCACGCCCGCCCATCTTTCTTGCCCGCGTCTTAATTTTGTTTAAGATTGTTTTTCACTCTCACACCTATTTGAGAGGATTGATGGCAGTTGTCTTGATCGTTTAAAAAATATATTATTAAAATGCCATGTGTTTATACATAATATTATCATTATATCATTTCTACCAGTTATACAGTGTATTTAAATGTATATTCTAAACATTATTAGTACATAAAAATATATATATTTATTTATGTATATTATGTATATGTATATATGTGTAGATGAATGTGTGTATATGTATGTGTGTATATGAATGTGTGTATATGAATGTGTGTATATGAATGTGTGTATATGAATGTGTGTATATGAATGTGTGTATATGTATGTGTGTATATGTATGTGTGTATATGTATTTTTCTATATGTGTTTGTGTATGAGTGTGTGCGTATGTGTATGTGCGCGTGTGCGTGTGTTTGTGTGTGTGTGTGTGTGTGTGTGCGTGTGCGTGTGTCATAAGACTAAAGTTTTATAACAGCAAATTAAATAATAGGGCTTGCGCTCAGTTTGACGAAGATAAAATAAATAAATTTATGAGAAAATTCAGCGTTGCAACTTTAAGACGTAGCTTATTGATGACGTACTTTTTTGATGACGTAGTTTTTGGATTTCCCACTGTTCTGACTAGTCCTGATAGTGGGCAATGGGACAAGTGAATAAGTCTTGCCGTCGTCTCAGTAGTGCCCAGAACGGGAAAAGTACCCTTATGAGAGATTTGCCCACGAATATTTTAAGTCTAAAATAAGGTAAAAGGTGAAGACTGTATGAATCATGAACAGGCTCAAGGTATTGGTTTGTACATAACATACTTTCTCATTAAAACATTACCGGCTGTTGTAGAAAGATGGGCTCGGTCACAGGTTAAATGATTTACTTATACACCTAAAGAGTGGGGGGAACCCATTAAGAGACACTTTAGAAAGGTTAAAAAATATGAAAGGAAGAAAAACAAGAAATAAAAACTCGAATGCGTATTTAAAACCCAATTTCCAACAAGCAGTTTCCGATTTTTTATCAAGGGAAATCATTCTAGATTACAATAAAAGTCTATTCAAATAAGTGATTACGAAACGAAACACAATATTACGTCATACCCCTCACTCTACGTCACGCCAAGAATGTGTCAATATAATGCGCACCATGCAACAATCTAACATAAGCATTCACAAAGCGGGAAACCCCCATTAACTATTATTTTAGATTACATTAAAATTCATTTCAAAACAATAATTTTGAAACTAAACAAAACAATTGCTTTCAAAAAATGCTTCTAAAATTACAGTAGGACCGTCTTATTACATCTATAACCTTTTCTCCTACAACATTGTTCTAAATATTATTAGCTATCGTTTGACGTTTGTTTCAACCCGATAGATGTTATGGTTGGCGAGAAATTGACAAAAAAAATTATATTTGTTAGGTTTTTTTTCTCCAGGAAATCCAGTAAACCTTTTCAGTATTTTTTTTGGCCGTTGCACATCATTGGGACCTCCTTGGCATATTTGCAAAATACCCGAACCCTCTATCTGGTATGGTTCAGGAGGAGTTGCATTGTCAAGCTTGACAGACTTTCCGAACCTATAAACGCAATTTTTCCAAGGAATATTGCGTTAAAAATGCTTTTTATATTTATGAAATCACAATACAAAATCGATGTTAATTGATCCGCCTCTATTTTCGTACAATGATCACTTCATACCATCTGTACAACTTGTACCTCACTGTACCATCTGTACAACTTGTACCTCACTGTACCATCTGTACAACTTGTACCTCACTGTACCATCTGTACAACTTGTACCTCACTGTACCATCTGTACAACTTGTACCTCACTGTACCATCTGTACAACTTGTACCTCACTGTAAAATCTGTACAACTTGTACCTCCCTGTACCATCTGTACAACTTGTCCCTCATCACCCCCCACATCCTCACAGACCGCCTTTGTCGACAGCGTCTACTCGTTCAGTGGCTGCATCCGCGCGAGCTTTACCAAGTGCTGGGAAAACTCCAACCACAAGGGTCAATTTAAATGAGGACACAAAGACAGCTGTTGCCCCAATCTAATAATAGACCGAGAGTTTCGATGTCCGCTCAGACAGAAGCAAGATGTCGGTCACATTAAGGACGTGAAATGTCACTCTAACATGATTTTAATTCATTCCGGGTTTTTTTTTACTACCATTTCGAAAGAGCAGCGAGTACAATAAGCGGTTCTAACGTTTTGTTTTGGAGACACCAATAATTTCACATATACATTATCATCGAGAAAAAAAAAGAAGATTATTTTGGACACTAAAGCGCTGTCGAAAATATGAATTGTCTTTCGTGTCATGGTCTGAAATTCTGACATATAATAAAATGGTTTAGATGGTGAGTGGGGGGGGGGTGTTGGCGGCAGTTTCAATAGACCGGGGGGAGGGTTAGTCAATATCATGCATTTCAATTAAATACCATATCTACAGAATCGTCTACCGGCGAGTGACCAGAGAATGAAGTCTAAATGTTAAATCCCCCAGAAGGCGATCAAATCTTGCAACTCAGTGTGCGCAGAAATTTGTCTGATATCACACCTCTACACCGCCACTTACGCCCACACTCCCACACACATACACACAGACACGCTACAGACAACGTTTATAAAATATAAAAGTTAACCCAACGAATTGTTTATCAAATCCGTCGATGTATTGACTTTAACCTCATATATTTCCCCCCAGAATTGTCTATAAAAATGTAGCCTGCCGGTGGCAACACATTATGTGAAGACCACAAACATCTCGGGTCTTAGCCCTGCCAGTGAAAACAACGTCAGACAAAAGGAACAAGAAAGAGTCCGTGACAGCCTGTAAGTCATTTATTTACCAGCCCGGACCAAGGATCAGACAAGCGGACGTCTGACTATCTGGATTTGTGCCGGGCGAGAAGAGGTTAATCCAAAACACGTTGTGAAACGAGACAATGCGAGATAAGGTGTTGACGGCACGAGGTTCGGTGTGACAAAACACGCAAGACTCAAGACATACACTTGCTGTCTCCTGGTAGTTGATGTGCTGTTGGGGAGGGGGGAGGGCTTAGAGACAAGACATACACTTGCTGTCTCCTGGTAGTTGATGTGCTGTTGGGGGAGAGGGGTTGTGGCGAAGGCTTAGAGTTTAGAGGAATAAATGAAAAGTAAATTCAAAAAGGGCTGAGACAGAAAAAAAAAGAAGACAACAGATCGCCAGAATTGTCTGGGGCAACAATTCTCAGGGAATAAAACATAAGATAGAAAACTACATTTAAAATACAGATTTAATATACCAGCAACATAAATTGATTGAAAAATGTGACATGGAGCAGCAGACGATAACAAAACTTCTGACAAACGTAAGGACGTCATGGCGTGCAATCGTTAAGTTATTACCCTTCTCAGACCTACCATCCTCGACCTGTCCTCAGACCAACCCCACTCGCCCTGTCCTCAGACCAACCACCCTCGACCTGTCCTCAGACCAACCACCCTCGACCTGTCCTCGGCCGAGGTTCAAACTCATCGAGACGACCTTCGAGTACAATTACTAGATGACGTCATTTCTGTGGGCGGCATTTCTCATGTGGTCAGGTAGCACTCGGAAGAGTCAATTAATCATGAAGACAGTTTTATGTTGGGGAACTCTGTAACTCTTTTTAATTTAACCTCTGATATAATATAATCGACCAAGTTTCATGTAATACCTTTTGTTATAGTTCAGTAGTACTTAAACACGTTTTGATTGCAGCTGTTGCAGTTTGAGAACACTCCGGGTTATAACAAACACAATCCCCTACGTTTCAATTCAACATAACGCCGTGTGCTGGAGACGTGTGCCATTCATTACAGTTATGTGACCGTCCCGTGACCAAACATGCCTTACATCCCCCCCCCTTTTTTTGCGTCTGTATTTATTATTAAAAGCTGAACCTTCTCTGACGTCACTATTCTCCGACATGTAAGATCGAGTCCTACATTAGCAAGGTCCTACATGAGCAAGGTCCTACACTAACAAGGTCCTACACGAACAAGGTCCTACACGAACAAGGTCCTACATGAGCAAGGTCCTACATGATCAAGGTCCTACATGAGCAAGGTCCTACATGAGCAAGGTCGTACACGAGCAAGGTCCTACAAAAGCAAAGTCCTACATGAGCAAGGTCCTACATGAGCAAGGTCCTACATGAGCAAGGTCCTACATGAGCAAGGTCCTACATGAGCAAAGTCCTACATGAGCAAGGTCCTACATGAGCAAGGTCCTTTGTAAGCAAGGTCCGAGGCTATGTGAGCAAGGGCCAATGTTATGTAAAAATAGCCCTAAGCGAGTAAGGTCTCAGTGATTAAGGTCCTAAGTGAATAAGGTCTCAGTGATTAAGGTCCTAAGTGAGTAAGGTCTCAGTGATTAAGGTCCTAAGTGAATAAGGTCTCAGTGATTAAGGTCTTAAGTGAATAAGGTATCAGTGATTAAGGTCCTAAGTGAGTAAGGTCTAATTGATTAAGGTCCTAAGTGAGTAAGGTCTCATTGATTAAGGTCCTAAGTGAATAAGGTCTCAGTGATTAAGGTCCTAAGTGAATAAGGTCTCAGTGATTAAGGTCTTACGTGAATAAGGTATCAGTGATTAAGGTCCTAAGTGAATAAGGTCTCAGTGATTAAGGTCCTAAGTGAATAAGGTATCAGTGATTAAGGTCCTAAGTGAATAAGGTATCAGTGATGAAGGTCCTAAGTGAGTAAGGTCTCAGTGATTAAGGTCCTAAGTGAATAAGGTATCAGTGATTAAGGTCCTAAGTGAATAAGGTCTCAGTGATTAAGGTCCTAAGTGAATAAGGTCTCAGTGATGAAGGTCCTAAGTGAGTAAGGTCTCAGTGATGAAGGTCCTAAGTGAATAAGGTCTCAGTGATTAAGGTCCTAAGTGAATAAGGTCTCAGTGAGTAAGTTCCTAAGTGAGCAAGGTCTCTATGATTAAGGTCCTAAGTGAGTAATGTCTCTATAATTAAGGTCCTAAGTGAGTAAGGTCTCTATGATTAAGGTCCTAAGTGAGCAAGGTCTCTATGAGTAAGGTCCTAAGTGAGTAAGGTCTCTATGAGTAAGATCCTAAGTGAACAAGGTCTCTGTGTGTAAGGTCATAAGTGAGTAAGGTCTCTATGATTAAGGTCCTAAGTGAGCAAAGTCTCTATGAGTAAGGTCCTAAGTGAGTAAGGTCTCTATGAGTAAGGTCCTAAGTGAGTAAGGTCTCTATGAGTAAGGTCCTAAGTGAGTAAGGTCTCTATGAGTAAGGTCCTAAGTGAGTAAGGTCTCTATGAGTAAGGTCCTAAGTGAGTAAGGTCTCTATGAGTAAGGTCCTAAGTGAGTAAGGTCTCTATGAGTAAGGTCCTAAGCGAGCAAGGTCTCAGTGAGTAAGGACCTAAGCGAGCAAGGTCTCTGTGAGTAAGGTCCTAAGTGTGCAAGGTCTCTGTGTGTAAGGTCCTAAGTGAGTAAGGTCTCTATGATTAAGGTCCTAAGTGAGCAAAATCTCTATGAGTAAGGTCCTAAGTGAGTAAGGTCTCTATGAGTAAGGTCCTAAGTGAGTAAGGTCTCTGTGAGTAAGGTCCTAAGTGAGTAAGGTCTCTGTGGGTAAGGTCCTAAGTGAGCAAGGTCTCTATGAGTAAGGTCCTAAGCGAGCAAGGTCTCTATGAGTAAGGTCCTAAGCGAGCAAGGTCTCTGTGAGTAAGGTCCTAAGTGAGCAAGGTCTCTGTGAGTAAGGTCCTAAGTGAGCAAGGTCTCTCTTACGTCCGCAAGGAATATTGACTCTCTAACTTACAACAAAGTTGAGAGAAATGATTAAATGGCTCGTTTAACACGGCACCTAACACAAAAAGGACGATTTAGCACAGTAACTGACTTTACAATTATTATTTTAATACAATAAAACAATAACAAGTAAACAACAATTAAACACACGATACCTTGTGGTTAGGAATAAACAGTATAATTAGTTCAACTCTTAACCTTCTAACAATAACGACTAATAACATAAGTTAATAATGTAAAGAGATAAAAACTCACCATAGCCGATAGCGTTTACAGTAGATATCAGTAGAAGGTTAACAATGACAGGTAACAATTATAATAGTGGCCAGCCTAGTTTTGTACTCTTCTCGTGCGATGCAGGCGATTGCTCCCTCTCTCTCTCTCTCTCTCTCTCTCTCTCTCTATGCCCCAATATATATATATATATATATATATATATATATATATATATATATATATATATATATATATATATATATATATATATATATATATATATAAATGCCACTCGAACTTTCTCGTTCTAGAACAGGAGTCTTACACGCAATTAAGTCAATCGAGAAAGTTCCAGGAATTACTTGTAAACAATCAAAGGGTCAGGTGGGTGGAATCTAACACACCGAGGTCAGCGATGTACCCTTGACCTTTCACATCGTGAATAGAGGGATGGGGCACGGTGACAAATCACTGGGACCTGCGGGTGGCCTTTACAGGAATTCATAGAAAGCGGGGAGGGGTGGGTGGTACGTAACAGTCTCTGTGAGTAAGGTCCTAAGTGAGCAAGGTCTCAGTGATTAAGGTCCTAAGTGAGCAAGGTTTCTGTGAGTAAGGTCCTAAGTGAGCAAGGTCTCTGTGGGTAAGGTCCTAAGTGAGCAAGGTCTCTGTTGGTAAGGTCCTAAGTGAGCAAGGTCTCTGTGGGTAAGGTCCTAAGTGAGCAAGGTCTCTGTGGGTAAGGTCCTAAGTGAGCAAGGTCTCTGTGGGTAAGGTCCTAAGTGAGCAAGGTCTCTGTGGGTAAGGTCCTAAGTGAGCAAGGTCGGTGTGTTCCGTTATGTTAACAACATCGTGATAACTTCAGTTACAAATATGACGTAACTAAAAACAACATGACAGTTTCAACTCATCCTTTCCATTGATCCATCCTTTCCATCCTTTCTCTCCACCGTCACGACACCTGGTTATCGAACATAAAAAAAACCGAGCTGCAAGATCAGTCGCAAAGGGCGTTAACTCAGTGCTCATTGCTCTCAACTTCTCACTATTATATTAGTATTAGAAAATACCTCAGCGGCCTTAGCGTCTTAAAATGACAAGGGCACGCTACTCACTGTGATGGAAGATATATTTAGTTTCATTTTGTAATTATCCGGAATGTCATGATTTTCTTTTTGATTAGTCAGCCCTCGTTTGAGCTCGTGTTTCACGCCATTCACACACCCTCGCAGTTAATGTGAGTCTATCTGCTCTGATAACCTCAAACCTAGATACATGCTAGGCGAGGGACCGTTGTGTATCAATACACGCGTGAAATCCATCTCTGACACGGTTGACTGGGCGTGGTGGGTGTACAGTTATGTTATATGTACATTAACTGAAGGTGGTGTATGGTGGTGTGTGTTTAGTATGAGTTGTGGGTTTTAATATATACCACGCCATGACTCACAGACAGGACTGTTGGGAGTGAACGAGAGTGTGGCTATTTGGTCGGGTGATGGTGTTAACCTTGGTAGCCATGCTGTTCCTGGCGGTAGCCATGATGTTCCTGGTGGTAGCCATGATGTTCCTGGTGGTAGCCATGATGTTCCTGGTGATAGCCATGATGTTCCTGGTGGTAGCAATGATGTTCCTGGTGGTAGCCATGATGTTCCTGGTGGTGGCTATGATGTTCCTGGTGGTAGCCATGATGTTCCTGGTGGTAGCCATGCTGCTCCTGGCGGTAGCCATGATGTTCCTGGTGGTAGCCATGCTGTTCCTGGTGGTAGCCATGCTGTTCATGGTGTTAGCCATGATATTCCTGGTGGTAGCGATGATGTTACTGGTGGTAGCCATGACGTTCCTGGTGGTAGCCATGATGTTCCTGGCGGTAGCCATGCTGCTCCTGGTAGTAGCCATGCTGCTCCTGGTGGTAGCCATGGTGTTCCTGGCGGTAGCCATGCTGCTCCTGGCGGTAGCCATGATGTTCCTGGTGGTAGCCATGCTGTTCCTGGTGGTATCCATGCTGTTCATGGTGGTAGCCATGATATTCCTGGTGGTAGCGATGATGTTACTGGTGGTAGCCATAGTAGTTGAGTTGATGGTGCTGTTGATTTTCTTGTGGTGAAGGGCTGGTGCCAGTGAACGAAGAGATGGGAGTTGTTGTGAATAATGACTGGTACGTCCCTCTTGGGGTAAACATAATCTACAAGGCCGGGGTTCTGCCAAAAAAATAAGTGTCTGACCCCCCCCTCCCCGGCGTTTTCCCCTCGTTCACTCGATACACTGAGTGAATGACCATATCATTTTAAAAGTATACGCTGTTGAAATCAGCCATGTATGTGTTCTTGAAAGACGTTTTTCAAGTTAAACAAGTTTTCTTTGACAAACTCTTTGAGATGTTTCTTCGATTGTCGTTTTCGACTCACTGTCAGGATGGAATCAATGATGAGTAACAATCTAGTAGACAAAAGTTGATGAACGGTGGCCTCAGTCTAACGAGATCAGACTTCACGGTAACAGCAGAGGGTAAAAGAGTGAGTCACGTGACAGATGAAGGGTGTGTGTGTGTGTTTGTTTCCACTGACTCGTGACTGACGAGTGAGGCAGAGAACGGTCGGTGTAACACCTTGTTATCCGATAAAACCTGTGACTAACACGGATGACTTGCTCGTGGAATGGTGGGACGGAGCGGACGTCACCCTTGTTGTTCTACACGACCATCTTTGATTGAATAAAGGAAGAGGTAAGGTTGGGTGGGGTGGGAGGAAAAAAAAAGGGGGAGGGGGTATTTTAGTAAGAGATTGGATTTGTTTGAATCAGACATTTTTACAGCTTAGGGCTTAGGGTGTCGTGTATCTTGACAAGAAATAAAGTAAAGTGTCGAAGAATTAAAGCGGGAATTCCAAGGGGTAATCAGTGGTGAGTGTTGAAGAATTAAAGCGGGGATTCCAAAGGGTAATCAGTGGTGACTGTTGAAGAATTAAAGCGGGGATTCCAAAGAGTAATCAGTGGTGAGTGTTGAAGAATAAAGGGGGGATTTCTTGGGGTAATCAGTGGTGTCTGTTGAACAAAGAAAATATATAATCAAATAATGTTTTGTTCTAGAATCTAGATTACAATCTTCTTTTTAAAAACCTTTTAGGCTTTCTCTGAATAAATAAAATGGTTTTTTTTTCCATTTCCCTATAGTTTACTTTAGGAAATAAACATATTCACTTGAGGTCGCGGTACTAAAGGAACCGGTTAGCTCTGTGTCAACTTGGTCCATCTGTTGGACTGTCTACACTACCACTTCTGAACGACTCACTCGCACCTTCTTGGACTCGTCATGGTCAACAGGTACATAGTCGGCAACCGCGTTATGTCCCTTTCTTTAGTTTGGTAAGAGTTTAAGTGGAAGTGCTCCATTCCTGTATGGGTCACCGTACCCTAACGGTGCTGACCCATTTTTCACCAGGGGTCTGGCATGTACCTCACTGGTCACCATACCCTAGTGTCTGTGACCCAGTTTTCACACACGGTGTTTCTTTGGATTGTGACGTTTAGCGAGTACCCCACTGGCCGAGTTCAAGGCTACTGGTGTATTCTCTTCTCAGTACATCACAAGATATAACGCTATATCCGTGCTTGTGACCTTTTAATCGATTATACTTTTTGTCTTCGTTTACTTTTTTTTATAAATTATTATTTCTACACAATTTTGTTATTAGAAATTTAAGTGCCCACCCAAATAAACCTGTGGTGTACTTTATTAGTAGTAGGCCTTGTGAGTTGGGCCTTGTGTGTTGGCCCTTGTGTGTTGGGCCTTGTGTCTTAGGCATTGTGTGTTGGGCATTGTGTGTTGGGCATTGTGTGTTGGGCCTTGTGTGTTGGGCATTGTGTGTGGGGAACTGCAGTTTTTCTGAGTTGTTATTCTATTTCCTTTCAAATATTTTAGATCATTTTACGTTTTGTCATTATCCAATATCCCCTTGTTCTCTGAGAGTGACTAACAGTCTGAGTCTGAGCATTGACTCACGCCAAATGAGAACTCGACACCCGGCTCGGTGATTTTAACGAGCCAGATTTTCTTACTCGGTTGTCTCGTGGGGAATGATGTGACGTCAGATTCACTTTATTTGTTTCTCTTTGTCACTTGAGTCATGGGAAGTCAACAACGTTGTTGACAACTGTCAGATTATTTAGTCGCAGGATGCAGTTAATCGCTCCATTGGTTGGTATGTCACGGGCGATGGCGGACTGCCTGTAATTGCATACACCAGTGATTCTCAGTCTACACACTTATGGTACAGTTGATCCATTAAAAAAATAATTCTCATTGTATAGAAATTGAAATTCTTTTTAGTGGATTAAGCAAATTAAAATCCCCCCCCCCTTATTTTTAAAAGTCAAATTGGACCTTAAAAGATGGGACTGAAGTAAGTTGTGCAAGAATGACTCGGAATAAGTTCAATTATTTCTGTTTACATGAACAAAAAATGTTCAAAGTCACTTAGACCTAAAACTTGAAGTCTAAGCTAAACTGAACCAATGATGATTATTGACAAAGGGGAAAAAAGGTTTATTATAGGCTTTGTTGTGTGCGTGTGTTATCAAGATATATATACAAGGTTAAGGTGAACTATGTGGGATGGCGGGAGACTTTCTATGAAAGAGTCACTAATCATCAATATACATAATTTACAATGTATGTCCCGTTCCGTCCGTGACGCTACTAATTTTAGAAAGCAGCGCACCAAATTACTGCACCAAAAATAACTCTTTTCGAACGTCCGCATAAAATTGTTCAATATGGAAATAAATGAATAAAATGAAAATAAATAAAATAAAGGAAAGTTCTGTAATACATTATTTTTTATTTTTATGTGTATTGTTTTCCAAAATAAATAGATTTCAGCTGAAATGTATTTATTTTGAAAACCTCCGTCATTTTTGACGGGTAATACACTAGTAAATTAAATAAGAAATTGATTTGTTTTAATTGTTGTCATCCATGAGATAATTGATTACTTAGCAGAAGTGAGAGGAGTTACATATTACGGTATATGTACCCACAACTTAATTCTGTGCACCTTCTTATCAAGTCTTTGTAAATGACGACACACACGATAGAAAAGCGAGTAGAGGGAGAGATATTCTAAACCAGTGGTTCCCAAAGTGGTCCGTACTGACCCCCAGGGGTCCACGGGACCTTTCAGGGGGTCCGTGGAAAATAAAAAATTGATTTGGGGGTCCCTGAACAACGTCAAGGGGGTCCGCGCAAGGTTTAAAAATCAAATAATAAAACTCATTAATTTTGTATTATTATTGAAATTAAAATAAATAATAATAAATAAAATAGTATGTGTATGCCTTTTCTACTAATTAAATACGATCTTAGGAGCTATCCTTCATGGATACAATGTTGTTTTACCTTAAAAAAAAGAATTAGAACTACTGTAATTCCCACATCTATAACCAATCAAAATACATTACTTGGTTTGTTGAAATGTCAAGCTTGATGCAGATGAAATGCCGAATTCCCTATAACTATAAGTAGAAATGCACACGTTTTTAACTTGAATCTACGAGGGTTGCAAGGTTGTGTATTATTCGATGTTTCGGGAAGTTATATTTATCTAAATTGTATCCTATCATCAAATTTTTCAATAGGGCTTTACTGTAGCATTCCATTGAAACCGTTAATAATTCTTAATAGTGGTCTGTTACAACAGATAAAAGAATGAGTGAGCCCAAGGCTGGATTTAGACTTGATGGGGCCCTAAGCTATTTAAGGACCTTTTGAAGTCTAGAATTCTAGATAATCTATAGCAGTGACAAATATGAAAACAAACTTCCGGGGGCCCCCCAAAAGGCAGGGGCCCTAAGTTATAGCTTGTTTAGCAAATAGGTAATTCCAGAACTGAGTGAGCCGAAGAAACAATGCCGACAATATGGTGTTATTGAATATTTGAAGTATGGCTAAATGTTTGGAAACAGATACGAAACGTGAAACGTTATTTACTGAATTGAAAAAAAATGTTTGAAGTTAAAGCAATACACTTGAATTTCTGGCATACTTAAAACATGCTGTACCAAATGTATTTTCAGTAAATTGAATCATTCATTAACATCAAATATTCCAAACAAATCTTATTGAAAGTGTGCATGGATCACTACATTATGTCATTAGAGCAGTTAATAAAATAAAAAGGAATGCCTTCAATTATAGATTATTTGCTCACCACGGTTTGGAAAATGAGGAAGAAGACTATAATGGATTATTTATTCACACAGAAGTAGGCTGGTTATCATCACGTACATATTTAAATCGATTTTATACTCTGATTCATTATCCAAATTCCTGGAAAACAAAGACAATTAGCTTCACAATTAACTAAAAAAATTACATATCCTTTATTAATGAATTATTTACCCAACTTTAACAAAACTAATTTGAAACTACAACTACTACAAGGTAACCAATTAAATTTAGTCAAAACTAAAAGCGTTACATCTGAGTTTGTTGCAAATCTTTTTCTTTGCAAAGAAAACTTAGGAACAGGAGAATGTTCTCAGTTTTCAAATCTTTTGAAATTGCCACATAGTTAAAGATTTGCTTGCTTACTGCCAAAACTTAACGGCTCTTCATGCGGACATTTTGTAGGCATTTGCCACTATAGGATATTTCCGACTTGCAGTTGAGCTCTTTAGCGCATGGACAAACTCAGATCCCAAACAGGATATACGGTGGTCGAGTGGCAGCGCGCTCGACTGGCGTACCGATGGTCACGGGTTCGAATCCATGGGAAGCCATGGATTTGTTCCCGGGGCCTAGGGCGTCCCCGAGTCCACCCAGCTTCGAGTGGGTACCTAACGCATAGTTAGGGAAAATAAAAGGCGGCTGGGTAATGCGTGGAACCCTTATAGCCGTGGCATGTGAACGCTGCATCACTTGCCAAAATCAACTGCTGCCTTGCAGATGGTCTTGGCTGACCAAAGGCTATGGAAGCACATCCAGATAAAACAGCAGGCTGAAGTCGGAGACCACGGGCAAATTGGCGCAAAACTCGTCGGCACGCAATACTCAAATTGAGAACGAAGAAGAAGAAGAAGACCCCAAACACAGATGAATACATACTAATACATGATCAGCTTATTGAAATATCCACAAATGAGGAACTTATACCACAGTTTGAACTAGGATACCACAAATTCTGGTTATAAAGTCAGATCCCAATTTTATATCATGCATTAAAGGTTATTGTACATCATTTTTAAAAAACTGTTTTCATGTCTTTCTGTTTGGTAGAACAAAGATTCAGTGGCGTTATGAACCTCATCATAAAAAACAACAAAAATAAAATAAATAAACGACTAGAAATTGGTGCTCGTGAGAAATTGCGGTTCCTACACACAAACATTGAGTCAGGCATAATAAATACACTCATAAAATCTCATCACGATAATCCAAGTTTTTTTAAAACAAATTATCTTAAACAAAAGTGATACTTTTAATAAATACCGTAATTTTCATCAAAATGTTGCTTTTGTAATTTTTGCACTATGCATTTATAAAGTTTTTTTTTACTTGGGGGTCCGTGGGGAAATTTTTAGTATAAAAGGGGTCCGTGGGTCAAAAAAGTTTGGGAACCACTGTTCTAAACGTTCGTAACTGATTTTCGTTTAACATTCACATTGCTGTCCCTTGTTAAACACCGTGTTTCTATCACTAAAACAATAATATCACTTTTCCATCATAACACAGTATGTGATCTGACGTCAAAGACCACAAAAATGTGGTAAAGATAATTATTTGAAATTGTATTCTTAATCCTTAATGTCCAGCCCATGTCCAGCCCGTGTCCAACATATGACCACTCCTTTATACGCCGTGGCGTTTCGTTTTGTTTGTGTCGCTAACGGTTCTCCACCCTCGACGCTAGAGACGACATTCTATCGCATTCCTTCAGCTATCTCTATCAAGTGGCACTGCGACAATTACACACACACACACACAGACACAAAGGTAGTGGTATGGGGTGTCAGGGTGTCCGATGGTCAAGGAGATATCTTCTTTCTTGCGAGTCACAAGTTAGTGTCGGGCTAGTGGGAGTGAAAGACTGACTCGAACAACACGAGGCATTAGGCCTGGCGGGGGGACACTGATGACCTGTCGTGGACGGCAGGGGTAAATGTCATGGCAATTGCTTCAGGTTGGACAGAAGCTTCAGAGTGGATAGTTGGGGTAGAGATGTGGATAGTTGGGGTAGAGGCGTGGATAGTTATGGTAGAGGTGTGGATAGTTGTGGTAGAGGTGTGGATAGTTGTGGTAGAGGTGTGGATAGTTGTGTTAGAGGAGTGGATAGTTGGGGTAGAGATGTGGATAGTTGTAGAGTTGTGGATAGTTGTGGTAGAGGTGTGGATAGTTGTGGTAGAGGTGTGGATAGTTGTGGTAGAGATGTGGATAGTTATGGTAGAGGAGTGGATAGTTGTGGTACAGGAGTGGATACTTGTGGTAGATGTGGACCATATCAAATATTAAGGGAAGGGGAGAGACAAAGAGATGGAGATCTCAAAGGTAAAACTTGGCATTGGAGGGGGGTGAGGGAGTGTGTTTTGATGAAATGACCAGTGATTTTATTCTGATATTTTTCCACAGCCCTATTAGAATCGTATTATTTAAGTGTTTTTTTCGGAACGAATGAGGGACAAAGGAGACAAATGCCTTACGTTAGTCATAGGAAGGTCATGGCAATATAAGTGATTTTAATAGAAGAGAAGAAATAATGACAGGTAGAAAGAAGAGAAACATTTTTAACTTTTCTTTTTTTAACATACAAACACACACATAAACATACACGCACAAAGAGAAATGCCGAAGTCAAAGGGGCCACTAGAAAAGGTTATTGTATGCTAAAATCTCTGATTTGTCATCCGCCGATACTAAAGCATAGACTTGTGAAAACATCTTTGTGTGCCTGACAGACCTCGTCGCCTTCTCGTCTTTTATTCAATGATTCACTCGACAAAAATCTGGGAGGAATTTCTATCTTGGCCAGGTGTATTCTTTATTTGCCAGGTTCATTCTATGAACTGTAAGAAAATTATTTCAAAATATTTCATTGAAATGCACTGAACAACTTGTGTTTGAAACAATGACCTAAATTAAATATCCCACTGTATCTCGTGATATCAGGGGGGAAAAATGATTTTTAGAAAAAATAAGTTTTACGACAGTGGAATCGAGGGTAGACCTTTGTCTAACTTCAAGCGACCACTTCGTATCCCAACACGTACGAATTCGCAACTCAGAAAGCGAACGTCAGAAAAGCGGATTGTCCGATGTATGAAACGAGCCTACTTACAAAGTGATTGGTAATACACGTTAAATGAAAGACTTCGCCAGCGAATTTTAAAGCTGCAAGCTCGACGTTTCCAACAGCAAGGACTTGTTCCCGGGGCCTGGGGCGTCCCTGGGTCCATCCAGCTCCGAATGGGTACCTAACACTAGTTAGGGAAATAAATTAATAAAGGCGGCTTGGTAATGCGTGGAACCCTTAAAGCCGTGGCCTGTGAACGCTGCATCACTTGCAAAAAGACCGGTATTGTCTGTGGACGCATTAATCTTCTGTATAGAAGGAGCGTCTGTATAGATAAGACAAGACAAAAGACTGATTTACAAATGAAAAATGTACGATGACCATCTACTTGTTATAAAAGAACCGGCTGACGTCATTGTGTCTATCATGTACCCGTTGCTCGCTTAACATATCAGCACATATCATCCTTCTGTCTTTCCTCGGCTACTCGAATCAGCCAGATGTTTAAAAGACAATGTTTTGATGCGCAGGAACTGCTTATATATATCAATTGGCAATTGTACGAATTTGTATGCATACTATACACCAGGGGTGGGCAAATGGAGGCCCGACGGCCAGAACTTCAGTTTTTTCAGACCACAAAACATTCAGAAAACCTGCTTTGAACTGAGTTTTGCTTCATATTCGGGACCAAAAGTTCTTCTCGTGTTTTCCATTAGCGAGGGCTGTATAATTTCGCATTTTTCCGTGGTGTCAGTTTTATTTCAATTTTACCTTCGCAACAGTAAAGTTTAAAAATTGCGAAATTAATTGGGGTCATGAACCTTAAAATCCTTTTAAAAAAGCGTAACATTTGTTAAGAATCCAGTGTGTTTAATGACGAAATGACACACAAATATTCCTTTGGTAATACAGGCAAGAAAGTAGTGTTTTTTAGTAATGAAACGATCGCAGTAGTTAAGGAGTACAATCTGAAAAGACACTACAAAGCAAAACATAACGGCTATGGCGGAAAAATTTATCAGGACCAATGCTAGAAGAAAGCCGCATATTGTTTTAACAACGTTGAAGAAGCAACAAACATTATTTACGAATCAACCAACACTTCACGACAGTGCTGCAGAGGACAGCAGCACGATAGACTACGACCTCGTTAAACGCGAGAATGTAACGTTAACTAAAGAATACAATCATTTTAAGCGGTGCGGCCCTCTGCTAAACTCCGCCGCCACAAAAAGCCCCCGAGCCAAAAGAATTGCTAACCCCTGCTATACACACAACGTTAACAATTATCATCAATTTATAGAGACACATAAATATCGAATTTATATGGGGGCTTTTGTGTCCAGTCGAAATGGACCATGCCTCATTATTTTGGGTTAATTTGGAAAGTTGCTTTGGGTGGCTATGTACTGAAAGGTTAAATGACGCTGTAGAGGTCAAAACTTGTAGTATCCCTCCACCACAATCACTTGTTAACGAATGTCCATTTTTTGGTAGCCATCAATGTTATTTAGTTTACAACCCCTTGGGTTATTCTAAATCCTGTTTCATCGTATCACCTTGACCTACTTCAACGTATTCAAAGGTATTATTTCTAGTACTGTGTCCTTTTGACCAATTCTTACTTCTTTTATTTACTTAATACTATATTAGTGCGCAATTTGTTCATCGCATAAAAACAACAACAAAAACTCGTAGTTACATTTAGCCACTATGACCTCCCAAGTGGTTGAAATATTAAAACAATTTGGCTAAGAAACAAAGCCCGGGCCATAACACGTTGACCTGTAAGAAGATACGGAGCAGATATTACTTGACCATCAGATGGCCTTAGGTCTGGCCAGTTATCTGTTACAGTTAAACATCCGGCTAAACGCCTCCCGCATTCCGACCCCGAAACCACTTCGACCTAAGGGGGGTGGGGGGTAAAGTCCCTCGAATGTCCAGCTAAGCCACCGAGATGAATTCGTGACCTCACATGAGAACCTTCGGCACCCAGCAACGAAGTCTCCGTTCACTTGCACAGACTGAACTAAGTGTTAAACCCCTGAGGTGGGTCTCTTGGTTAATCCAGTGGGTTTTGTGTGCCGTTGGAATCACTTTGGTCAGTTGAGAATAGGGAACCATAGCCTACGTGGGGAGAAATAGATTTTTGAACATATTCAACTTCCCCCGCGTCTCACATTGATTTGATTAATATCACAAAGGTTCAACTATTACAGACCAATTTTAGCGTCCACAGGTTGCATGCCATGTGACTTGAATTCAACATTTCAGCTTAGTCTTGTAATGATATGTCCGTCGGAATATATCGACTTTCTAAAAAAAATTTTTTTTAAATTTTACCAGGTAACAACATTGTGTTAAGAGTTAGGACACCTCAAATCTGTTACTTTGATGTGTCCATAGCCAGGGGCGTCTACATCAAGTGAAATAGACGCATCCGACCCAAAGAGCCTGACTTTTTTTATAATGTAATAGTTGAAGATGTAATTCAAATCATAGAAATAATAATTATTAAATTTTCAAAGGTTAACAGATATCATTTAATACCTGAAATACGTGCGATGAACAGAGCTGATACGAATAGCGAAATTGTGAACCTTTGATAATTACTAAAGAAATCGCTAAACCGTGTTATTCGAATGCAAATGTTTATAACAGTGTAAGGAAGATCTCTAACTTCTTAATATCCCAAAGAAGCTACAAAAATCTAATCGAGGTTGAGGCTTTCATCACACGCAGGGGTGGGGGAAGGGGTGGGCGGGAGTTTGAATAGGCGCCCCAGGTCTTGAATAGGCGCCCCAGGTCTTGAATAGGCGCCCCAGGTCTTGAATAGGCGCCCCAGGTCTTGAATAGACACCCCAGGTCTTGAATAGACGCCCCAGGTCTTGATTCAAAACGTATTTAAAGAAACGCGGTCCGTGCTTGGTACTCAAATAACTTGAAATTAATTTTATTTTTCATCCAGTATGAGTATTAAATGTTCCCCTGCCTATCACATAACTTACTCTTCTGAGTCACTTGTACTCTAGGCAAGTTTAACATCAACCCGTATCAAACATTTCATCTGAAAGGAAAGGTAAACTCTTTAGATAATAGAATTAGATTCCTATTCAATTCATGTTTGATGTTAACTATTCTATATCAATGATCCCATTATGTATTATATTATATGATATATTACCAATGGACTTCCCGTCAAAGGTGTCAATGGCACCCCACCCCCTTTTTTTATTATCTTAAAATTTCGATCAATAGATCCCGAGAGTAAATTAACTGTCCCTGTCAAGAGCGATGCGCACCTAGTGTGCAAATATTGTACGATGACGTATAGGACAGAGTGGGCTGATCCGGTCAGGCGTTCATTTCAGTGTTCTGTTTGTCCAATGTGACGACGGCCCCTCTCCGGAAGCCCGCAGTACGGAAGATGACGTTGAATGAAAGGTGCAGTCGTCAGGTACTTGTCAAGGGTGCCGGCAGGCGGCGCCTCGAGGTTTGCGGTGAACCACAGTTATGACCACGGAACCAGGTTGACACATTGTGTGCCATTCATTCATGAGAACAGATCATTCATTAATTATAACTTTTGAGTGACACACCGTATTCATGTGCAACACATAAAATTGTGAATGTCCAAGAATTCCTAAAATATAATACTAATAAATGCCATGTTGTAAATATTTAATTGTACCTGCAAGTCTTAAAACTCAATTTTTATATTTTAAAAAATAAATATTCATCGTATAGATTTATTTTTAATGAAACTTACGATAGCTTATTGATGAAAATTGTTTTTGTCGGTGCATATTTTATATCTCACTTTACTACTGGGAATATGTGGGAAAACAAATTTTAGAATTCGTTGACAGACACACAGTCTTATTGTAAACTTGACGGAATTTTCTCGCACATCTACATGTTCTAAATTCTAAGACAAGCTTATAGCTTTGGTAGTTTTACAATGTCTGTTACCTCTGTGGGTTAAAGATCATGTCTAGCGACCCCACCCCCACTGACGTAGAAAATAGGTGTAAAATGGCGCCATTTCCGTTCGCCAAATAGGAGAGCGATCGGGTAAAAAAACAACAACGTTAAGATCTCTTTACAGACCTTTGCTGGCCTATGAGCCAAGTGAAGCAGCGTTCACAAGTTTCTAAAGTAAATCTTTAGCCACGAGGTGATTGTGTGGCTAGCACAATGGTCAGCCACCTATACTTCCCCAACTGATGTCAGGTACCCATTTGGAGCTGCCGCTCGACAACCGCGCCCCTTAGGTCATGAAAAGGGCGCGGCAAAAAGCTTTAACCACCCCGGGCTGCACCAACCCTGGCTAATCCACTGCGGCGACGAATCTTCTAACATATGGATAAAATTAACCATTTATTACTTTTTGATAAGGTTATAGGAAGTAGCTTTCCTGCTGGGGAAAGAATTTGGTTTAGGTGTATGTTAAGATTAAAATTCTGATGGGTTTTGAGTTTAGAGGCCCATAAAATAAAGTGAAGTGGTCTATAAAAACTAGTGGCCAATAAAAACTAGTGGCCTATAAAATAAGGTCTATTTGATATTTAAAAAAAAACATAACTGTGAAGTAGCAAGCCAGTTAACACTTATAAAATGCTCTTGTTAAATTCTAACGTTATTTGACTACAGTGAGCTAAACTAATAGTCTACCACACACTAAACCATTATGATAAGAAAGTGAAAATTTCTCTATTTCAAAATGCCGTATACATTCCACATTTAATATTATAGTTGGTATAAAGCCGGGAGCTGAGTTCGACTAATTAAGCTCAGGTTTCCCTGTAAACTCCAGCATTTACCATTCCGCGGAGGTTTTAACACGCCATCTCATTCAACACAAACTACCTGTATTTGAACAGGTAAATAAAACGGCGTCCAATAACTCCCCCTAGATTTGTATGAACACTCTTACATTACTGCTATGTTTTCGACCCTCGTCATTCTTTCAGAAACGGATCCCTCTGAACACGAGCAGGCACTGACGGCGGGCGAGTCACGCATCTGAGGCGATATTTAAATTGTGTGTAAGTTTCGTGACAGTTGCCTCCCGTGACATGAGTTTGAGACTCCTATCTCTTGTAGGTATTGCTTCCTTGATGGATATCGCCAGGTAATAACAGCAACCCCCCCCCCACACACACACAACGCCCCACCCCCCTCACACACAACAAATGTTTTCGCCATACCAATGTTATGTTCGTTCTACCTACTGATAGCTTATGTCAGTGGCGTATCCAGGTGAGAAATAAAAGTTGGGCCAAGCAGATACGCAATTACAGTTTTGCCAGCAGGTATGAAATAATAGTTGGCCACGCAGGTAAGAAATAGCAGTTGGCCATGCAGGTGAGAAATAGCATTTGGCCATGCATGTGAGAAATAACAGTTGGCCATTGTTTTCAGAAATAGGAGGCCACCCAGGAAAGAAGCAACATGTAAGTAATTGAAACGTCACATTGAAGTAAGACGTAAGGATTGCCACCCTCCAGGGAGAATCAACAGTAGTACTGCTATAGGGACCTTTTGTGTATTGTCTGACTCAGGTGTCTTAAAGATATGGCCAGTATCAAGGAAATGAAATACCTCGGGGCGGACCGTATGCTGCATCATCAGCTTTGCAAGTTTGTAAAGGTATCTAAATGGCTAAGTGGACTTACTCCTAAAACAAAGGCAGATAACCTATAGAGCTGTCAGGCACCCCCCCCCCACACACACACAAACAAACACACAGTTGGTACTAAGCAACCTTGACACTGTCACTCACATCGAGAATTTAACTAAATCACAACCGAAAAATCGAACGTTGTCAAACTTTTAGTTGTTATTAACACCAATTTACTGAAAGACAAATAGAGAGTGAAAGAAAAATAGAGAGTGAAAGAAAAATAGAGAGTGAAAGACAAATAAAGAGTGAAAGAAAAATAGAGAGTGAAAGAAAAATAGAGAGTGAAAGACAAATAAAGAGTGAAAGAAAAATAGAGAGTGAAAGACAAATAAAGAGTGAAAGAAAAATAGAGAGTGAAAGAAAAATAGAGAGTGAAAGAAAAATAGAGAGTGAAAGAAAAATAGAGAGTGAAAGAAAAATAGAGAGTGAAAGAAAAATTGAGAGTGAAAGACAAATAGAGAGTGAAAGAAAAATAGAGTAACTGTGGAAGAGCAGAACGGGAGATTAAGGATATGTTGAGAGATATTAAAGATACATAGAAAGAGAAAGTAAAAAAAAAGAGAGACAAGGGATAGAATAAAAGATAGAATGGGTGAGAGAGAGAGAGAGAGAGAGAGGTAGAGAGAGAGAGAGAGAGAGAGAGGTAGAGAGGGAGACTGGAGAGAAAAAAGAGGGGAAGGAAAGAAGAATAGAACAAGAGAGAAAGGGTGATAAAGAAGAATGATTGAGAGGGAAAACGAGAAAAGACCTGAAAGCAGAGAGAGAGAGAGGGAGAGAGAGAGGAGGGTATACGATAAGAATTGAAGAGAGAAAGAGAGAAATAAAGATAAAAACTAGGAAACACTGAGTTACGTGGAGAATGAAAAAACCTGCTTAGAAACCCGCTGAACTCTGTGATGTTCCTTTGATGACTGCCTGGTAAGAGCGTCTTGACCCTTCACACGACCCTGACTTGACGATCTCACCTGACACCGCAGACACGCTCCGTGTAACAGTTGGAGTTAGACTCACTACAACTACAAGCTAGGCCAGTTAATTATGTCTTGTGTACTCTGGCTATAAATAGACGATAGGCGTCACTCGTTCACATTTTCCTAAGGCGATGAGTTAGGTTTAAAAAAATAAATGTTAAAAATTTTATTTTAAAAAAAACTAGGGCTGCGGATATTAACGATTAATTTCTCGATTAATCGTTAAAAAAATTTTCGATTAAAATTACTTTAATCGATAAAAATTCATTTAAAATTAAAGAAAATATTATTAATATTTTTTTCAAAAATGTATAAATAAATAATTATTAATAATAATTTATATATTTTTTACGTACAAAATTCTCCCGCGAAATATTATAATTTATTTTATTACTTCAGACGCCAACTAAAAAATGGCTGACAGCATCAGCGCAGTTAAATTTAAACATATAACTAGAAAGTTGAGCAAAAATTTTGTTTTTAAGCTAACTGCGGATGGCAAAGTCGAAGATGGTGAAAAAGTTTATTTTGTTCACTGCCAGAAACAATTCTCTTTTAAAGGATCAAATACATCGCAGACGTACCATCTTCAGCACAAACATCCGATCAAGTATCAACACATTGTCATAAAATTTAGTTCAAAATATTCTTAATTTTCAATGTCCGTGAGAAATGTTCAGTTTAATGACGTCATAAATTTCTATTTTTGCTTTAATCGAAATTATCGATTAATTTATCGATAATTTTTCAAAAGTTAGCGATTAAATTTTAAATTAATCGATAATAGCCCTATAAAAAACCTTTACGTTTGTAAATTTGATGAAACGAAACAATGATGTTCAAATTTGAAATGTATTGTTGTATATAACCTCACCAATGGCGCAAGATAGTTATAGCTTGACCTTTCTATGCGAGTCCATTCCAACATTATTTAAATATCAATTTTAGAGGCCAAACCTCACCGTTTGAGACCGTTTCTAACCAATAAATAAATAGAGCGTATATCAGGTAACGGTCGATAGATTACTCTCAGGTGTTTAGATCATTAGTGCCAAAAATGTACCGCCGATTCAGATAGAGACTGTGGATAAAAATAGAACATTAAAATATATTTTTGCAACGTACATTATGGGGCTGGCTTTCTTTTCGTTACCCGTGTACATGGAGTTCAACAAAATTTTAATCTTAATTTTAACTTAAGGTGACCCTAAAGGCGGCCACGCCCAAGCCTAGTCGTTTTACAAATTCACAAAATCTAAGAGGCTCGCTCGTTAAACTGGCTAGCGGTGTGTTCCCAACAGAGTTCTAGAATTTTCATTAATCTTGATTTGTATGTAACATAGTTAAGCTTGCAATAATCTTATTAAAGTTTCTACAGTTTTTTGAAAAAGTATTAATTAATTTATCGTATAAGTTGTGTGTTATGTCCCAAAGATAGTTTGATGATTAAAGATATTATGATAATTAAAGATAATGCGTGTTAAGACTGACAATAAAATGCACCTTCATTACATGATAATCTCTTTCACAGCACCTATATCAAGATAATCATTTGCCCACAATCTCCCTCATGATTATCTTACCCCTGCCTACTACAAACATCGTCTTACCTCCTATACTCCCATAAGCAAGTCCTCAAGAAAGTCTCTACATACATAAGTCATAATTAACGAGCACATTACTATTATTTTTTAAAAATATTGTTTGTATAGTTAGTTCAACAATGTATGTATTAAAACATTGGGGGATTTCTATAAATAATCACATTAAGTTACGATTTTATTTTTATTTTATTTTGAGGATCGCCGGCAATTCATTGACGTAATCAAACTGCAAGTAGTAAGAGTGCTTGATGGCATGTAGCAGCTATTTGACAGCCCATCACATGTGCACAAGTCTGGAGAATCGTTTGCCTGGGAGGCAGACAGCTTTGCACGATTGATAAAAAGATCTTTTCAATGAATTGTGTTTAACATCTGAACATTTGTTATCTCTAAATCCGCACGTGGAGTACTCGAGTACTTTATGGATTTTTGCCGAAGGCGAGGACGAATTGAGGGGACTAATTAGACTCAACTTCCCGAATTAAGACGGCGATTTCATGTTTTTAGCGTGTCTCTCAAAACAATTGGTATAATCTAAGTACAGAGTTAATGGCATTTAGTGAATGCTTATAATGTTTGACCAAAAAATATATTTCGGAGCGCATTTGAGCTGACGCAATAAATTAAACAATATAAATTACTCAGTTTTTTCGAGAACGTTTTTCCTTTTGCTTCGAACTGTAGAACCCAAAGACCCCCCCCACCCCGGCCCCAATCCACCGTGGTAGGTACCAGGTTCAGCTTTATTTGGTAAGGATCCATCCAGTCAGGTGACCAGCACCCCAGCGCCTCACCCAACCATCTTCTACTCATTAAGACGATGCACTTTTATTGAAACGCCCCCCCCCAACCCCATTCCTCATCTGTTTAAACACCCTCGACGTGTCATCAGTTTAGGAAGGAGTGTCTTTTTATTTTATTAACATTGGCCTCAAGTTAATTCAAACATGAGCTAGCCATCACATTAGCGGTAGCAATGGATGCTGGATAGGAAACAATGGATGCTGGATAGTAAAACAAACAGCTTTCATTTTTGTTATAAAATTATGTTCAGTAGAGTTCAAGTAAATATATATTTTTTATCTTACAGGGAATGTGTGCCGTTTTTTTAAATCTTGTTTAATTTCCATTTGCGTAGAATCATTTTAAAAGAACAAACGGCCTTAATACTGTATTAAATAGATCTGTGGACGTTTGCATTGTTCCATCATTGGCACGTAGGTTTTAGTTATATTTAAGGGTGCTGTAATCGTGTTTGTTTTGGTCAACACATCGGTTTTAGATTACAGTTCAACAAAAATTTTTTTATAGATTTTTACAATATTAGATCATCAGCTTCATGCAGCGATCCTAGTTTAAGTTACCTCTATACGAGCGAAAATAGATGATTAAGCAGTCGTGTCCGAAAATTGACAAAGCAAAAGATCTATTTAACCACAATTAGTCTTCATCGTTTAACCAAAGTACACTATAGGATAGCTTGTTATCACATTCAATGTGTGTATACAAGTATTTATAGGTATTACTGAGTAAGTTAGATTTTTTTAATGCGATCCGAAACGGAGAAAAAAAAGTTTTAAATTGATCTCATGCCCAAAAATACAAATATATCTTGGATTTAATTCCAATTCTACTTGCCCCTGATATGTCTATTTGCCCCTGATATGTCTCTTTGCCAATCATAAATCTTCTTGCCACTGATATGTCTACTTGCCAACGATAGGTCTACTTGCCAACGATAGGTCTACTTGCCAACGATAAGTCTACTTGCCAACGATAAGTCTATATGCTACTGATATGTCTATATGCTGATAATAGGTCTACTTGCCACTGATAGGTCTACTTGCCACTGATAGGTCTACTTGCCACTGATAGGTCTACTTGCCACTGATAGGTCTACTTTCCACTGATAGGTCTACTTGCCAACGATAGGTCTACTTGCCACTGATAGGTCTACTTGCCACTGATAGGTCTACTTGCCACTGATAGGTCTACTTGCCACTGATAGGTCTACTTGCCACTGATAGGTCTACTTGCCACTGATAGGTCTGCTTGCCACTGATAGGTCTGCTTGCCACTGATAGTTCTACTTGCCACTGATAGTTCTACTTGCCACTGATAGTTCTACTTGCCACTGATAGTTCTACTTGCCACTGATAGTTCTACTTGCCACTGATAGGTCTACTTGCCACTGATAGGTCTACTTGCCACTGATAGTTCTACTTGCCACTGATAGTTCTACTTGCCACTGATAGGTCTACTTGCCACTGATAGGTCTACTTGCCACTGATAGGTCTACTTGCCACTGATAGTTCTACTTGCCACTGATAGTTCTACTTGCCACTGATAGTTCTACTTGCCACTGATAGGTCTACTTGCCACTGATAGGTCTACTTGCCACTGATAGTTCTACTTGCCACTGATAGTTCTACTTGCCACTGATAGGTCTACTTGCCACTGATAGGTCTACTTGCCACTGATAGGTCTACTTGCCACTGATAGTTCTACTTGCCACTGATAGGTCTACTTGCCACTGATAGTTCTACTTGCCACTGATAGGTCTACTTGCCACTGATAGTTCTACTTGCCACTGATAGGTCTATATACTACAACTAGGTATACTTACTACGACTAGGTCTACTTGGTACGAATAGGTCTACTTCCGGCAGCGTTTGTGTTTAAAACGATTTTGTGTTTATCAAATATTTTTTTAAATAATTTATATTATATAAATACATTTGTATTTGGTATTTTTTAAGAAAAAAAATTGCTCGAAAAATCAATAATATTCAAATCATTGAAAATAACAAAAACCATAAACCGAATATGAATCATCGTTTGACATTCTTAATGATAAAATAACAAGAAACAAACACGAGCCATTGGGTTAAATGATGGATTGAACTTGACAAAACCAATTTCAACTGTCTTAGTTGACCCACCGGAAGTGTCTCCGACATTACAAGCCGGTTTACTGCAGGTGTAATCCGTAACTATTAGTACCGGTTCCCGTGCCACACATGCACACAAACATTCGTCTTTAAGACCGGCCTAGGAAGTATTCACGTTGGAGAGTATCTCAGTTGTTTTAATCTCCAACCAAAGCTCTTGTGTACGCCTGCTGTGAGACACATTAAATGGAATCATGTATAGCCTCAGCTCGTGACGACACATAACAGCGGTACTATAAGCTTTTGTTTTGAAAGGTCACTTTCGATAAGGTCAAGGTTATTCTTCTGGGAATTTTTTTACCTGCCCAAGTACAGCTTTTGTTGATTTTTTAAGCACACAAAAATTGATATCTTAAAACCACACCTTTGCACTTTGATCATCACGTTTAATAGGAATGCTGTTATTGCTAACTCAACTAAATAATCCTTTTGGATTTTTAAAAAAAAAGTGATATATCAACTTAATAAAAAAAATATTTTAAAAAAAATCTTTGATGTTCAAATCTAAACAAACGAATTAAAATCTGAAGTTAACCTCTCCACAAGTTTCTACTTTAAAATAATTTGGTTAAAACGTAAGTATAATTTATTAAAATGATGATATTTTGTTAATCAAACTTACATTTTTTGTTTCGGCTTGAAACAAACGTAGATTAGAATGAAAGTAATTGACTCACTTGACCAACGGTCAGACAAGATGATTATTATTAAATATTTATTTTAATTTAGAACAAAAGATTTCATTCACGTAGTTGAGCTGGAACTCACGAATGACGTGGCTGAACGCTTCAAATAGGAAATGATTTAAGACAGATGAGATTTCCAGTAAAGTAGGGCATCTTTCCGTCTTCGAAAGACGATGAGTTTATCTTCTTAATGTGCAGCTCTTGGTGTGGCTGGAGAGACCAGTGCTAGAGTGACAGTCTCTTTTACATGTTCCACACACGAGTGCCGTTGTGTGGTAATGCCAGGTTTTCCTCTTTCTCTTTTATTCAGCCATTGTCGCCGTGTTCTGCTCCTCGGCTCGTGTTGACCCTTCCTTTACAATGTCCCGTCATGTGGATCGATCCTCTTCGTGGCCCTCCTCGCAGTTCAGATTTATTATTAAATCTTCTATTGTCTGCCAGGTAGACTAAGCTTCGATTGCAAATTCAATTTAAAGAAAACTGGTTTTATTCGATTGTAAGTAAACATTTTTTTAATTGAAAATAACTCTAAAACATTTTTTTAACATCTATTGTCAACTGAAATGGGCTTCGTGCAATATTTCAACCCTCGACATTTTCGGGAAGTAAATTTAATTTATCGGACAACATACGCGTTGGTGAATTGAATAAAATTTTCAAATCAGTTACGACTTACGACCTTAAAAAAGGTCATAATAATATTATTATAAATGCCCAGAAAATAAAACTTGAAAATAGTAAAATTCAAAATTGTTTAGGATTACTTTACAATTACTTTCTAAAAGGGTTCCGCGGCATATTGGGACGTACTTCTAAAAGCATCTAAACAGGTTTTTGGATGTAGCCTTTCACAAGATTTGAGAGTATTTACCAAAGACCGGCTGGTGCCACAAATTTATTTTAAAACGAAACCTTCTATGACCCTGTTTTAATATAAAGTCTCAGTGTTTAAAATAAAATCGCCCCTTAATTATATTGAATTGTAAAATTTCTGATCAGCATTGATCACATG
Source organism: Ampullaceana balthica (assembly GCA_944989445.1). Lineage (NCBI taxonomy): Eukaryota > Metazoa > Mollusca > Gastropoda > Lymnaeidae > Ampullaceana > Ampullaceana balthica. The sequence goes on along the minus strand of CALYLW010000004.1, from coordinate 4,587,282 downwards.
TATGTGTAATGTACATATAGTAGAACAAATCGGGCGCCATCTTCACCTAGCTCTACAATAAGCTCCTAACTAACCCAATGTGAAAACTTTTAGGAAAGTATAGACGCATCTAGACCTCACAATCGTATAGTCGCATCTAAACCACACAGTCGTATAGACACATCTAGACCTCACAGTCGTATTGATATATCTAGACCTCACATTTGCATAGACATATCTAGACCTCACAGTCGTATAGACATATCTAGACCTCACAGTCGTATAGACATATCTAGACCTCACAGTCGTATAGACATATCTAGACCTCACAGTCGTATAGACACATCTAGACCTCACAGTCGTATAGACATATCTAGACCTCACAGTCGTATAGACATATCTAGATCTCACAGTCGTATAGACACATCTAGACCTCACAGTCGTATAGACATATCTAGACCTCACAGTCGTATAGACATATCTAGACCTCACAGTCGTATAGACATATCTAGACCTCACAGTCGTATAGACACATCTAGACCTCACAGTCGTATAGACATATCTAGACCTCACAGTCGTATAGACACATCTAGACCTTACATTACCAAACAGAAGAACCACATGTCACACAGGGCGATGAGAACAAAACGTCAATGACAGTGAGACAAGAGCCACACGAAATCAACAGTGAGACAAGAGCCACACGAAATCAACAGTGAGACAAGAGCCACACATCACCCATGGCGTGAAAAGAGCCACACGTCACCCACAGCATGACAAGAGACACACGTCACCCACAGCATGACAAGAGCCACACGCCATTTCCCACAGCGTGACAAGAGCCACACGCAATCCCCCACAGCGTGACAAGAGCCACACGCCATCCCCCACAGCATGACAAGAGCCACACGTCACCCACAGCATGACAAGAGCCACACGCCATCCCCCACAGCGTGACAAGAGCCACACGCCACCCACAGTGATTCGAGACAGACATCACCCGTGGCTAGAATAAGACTTTTACTTTCAATGTCTGCTGCACTAAATATGTCCGTTCTTAATCTAAGTGTTCGTTTTTTTAAAATACTTTCTGTAAGCCTACATACTCCCTACACCCACAGACAGACTGAGATGTAAGCCTACATACTCCCTACACACACAGACAGACTGAGATGTAAGCATACATACTCCCTACACACACAGACAGACTGAGATGTAAGCCTACATACTCCCTACACCCACAGACAGACTGAGATGTAAGCCTACATACTCCCTACACACACAGACAGACTGAGATGTAAGCCTACATACTCCCTACACACACAGACAGACTGAGACAAATTATTTCAAATCGTTTGTAAATATTTTTCGCTGAGTTGTTTGTTTTTTTTAAATATCTTTTTTTATATATATTGTTTTCATTATTTTTTTTCTATTAGCCTCGAGGGCCCCACATTCTCCCATATAAAATCTTTGTGATTGACTGTGATAAAAAAGATACAGGCCAGGGTGCCACCCACGCAGTCCCCTTGACCTTGAGGGGCAGAGGTGCATGTCATCTCACAGGATTAAATTGCAATCTGTTGGAATATGATAACACTTTGTAGTGTTGATCTTAACATATTCCCATTGATATTTCCATAACAGGAGCCGTCTTTGATTATAATGCTGCCAGGGGCAGGTAAGCGGTGGCTGGTCATGATGGATGGAGTCCAGGGAAAACAGATCTTAACGAGTTGAAATGTTCTTTCTTTTACAAATTCGGTATTTCACATTAAGACTAGGAAACCTTCTTAACCAAAGGTTATAACCATGACACGGGTATAGACCACACGCTGTGGTTCGTCATACTCTTACATTTTAACAACTTATCTTCTTCAATCCTAGAAAATAGATAAATTAATTTGTGTAAATTTAAATTTTCATGCATTGACATATGCATACATACATAATACATATATATACATACATAATACATATATATATATATACATAATACATATATATATATATACATAATACATATATATACATACATAATACATATATGTAAATACATAATACATATATATATATATACATAATACATATATATACATACATAATACATATATATATACATAATACATATATATACATACATAATACACACATATATATATATATATATATATATATATATATATATATATATATACATTAGGGCAGGGTTGTCCGAACATTTTGCAACGAGGACCACATTACAGGCAGTAAAATTAAGGAGTTGCACTATGGAATCTGAAGGAGAAGGATTTATAGATGCAACTTGTGAGATTAGTGATGATGCTGATGAGCTTTTAGTATTGTATTGAGTCTTGAGTAGACTTTCCTATAATAATACGGACCGTAACAGACAACACATTATATTTCATTTTACTAGTAGGCAAGATAAACAATACTGCGACATTAATTTGGCCATAAGACGTCATCGAATTTCGTACACACAACAGCACATAACTTGATGTGCTTTTTGTTGTCAATCTCCCCGTTGGTAAATAAATAAAACGTCATCGATTTTTGCAATCAATTGACGTCATCATATTTTGCACATCATTTTTTTAAATTAAAAAAATACAATGTTGCTTCAGAAGAAAAAAAACCCGATTCAATTAATCATTTAAGATGATGCCGCGGGCCAGTTAAAATTTCAACGTGGGCCGCATTTGACCCGCGGGCTGGACTTTGGACACCCCTGCAACAGGGCTTTTCGTTATTAGCTGTATAACATTGAGTTATCTACTGTCTATTGCTACACCTAAAACTGACATTTGAAGTATTGGGAATCGATATTTCTGTTAAAATGGGTCGATGGGTCGAGGCAACGATAGTGCCAAAATCTGAAACTTGAACAGTCTTTCGGACAAACTGGTTTTTTTTAATTATATTTACTGAGGCGCAGTTCATTGTTAACCGCCAAAAATGATAAACTTAGTTGAAATTAATTTAAATGTAATAAATAGGGATAAAGTTGTCATGGTTTACACAAAAAGCCATATTGAATTTCTCATTATTTATGTCTTTAAAATCCATTTTTTCCATCAAATGTCATTGATAACTCGTGTCGACTTGACCCGGAAATGAAACCTTTTGTGCAATGGGCCAAATACACAATATTTGACAAATAGCCAAAACTTTTTGGGCACTGCCACTAATCCTTATTATTTTCTTAGCACTGTATCACTCGTGTAGACTCGACAGAGAAGGTCCCGGGTTGATAACCGAGCCGACCGCGAGGGGTGAAAATTTTGACATCTCAAGTGTGTGCTTATCTCTGCGTCAAAACACCTTCAGGGACAGGCGTTTGGCAGAAGTGCAGAAAATTAACACCCTTCTCGTGGGAATGAAAATCCACCGTTTATTGATTGTGTTCTGTCAATGACTCTAGAGACAGGCGTTCAATTTCCGTTGTCATAGACAATGGGTGTATGGGTTGGATTTAGTAAAGATTGGAAAACTCGTTTTGATTTCCTTGAGGGAAAGAGGAGTTTAGATATGTTTAATGTTTATAAATGTTTAATGTTTAGATATGTTTAATGTTTGATTGTGATTTTAAAAGACACCCTGCAGGCAAAACTTTACATGTGTAATTTATTTTTCCCATTTTTTAAAAATAAAATATTTTTTATTACAACGGGACCAATATGTTACGTAAATTACACCGCCTATACTGACAGACAAGAAATGATATGAGCTACTTTGTCGCGCAACTGTTTAAGATGCAGTTTATCAAGATATATAAACAAATGATTATTTTTTTTAAAACACTGACATTAAATAATTTAAAAATAATTATTGAAGTAATACGTCGAAACGCGAAATATAACAAACCTTACAAAACGTTATGTACCTGAAATAGACTTTAACTCACCCAGCACAAAAGGATATTTAAAGAATGGTTGAACGTTAAAATGGCGCAATTTTTGCAAATAGTTCAGGAGGGCCTTGTTCTCGATTGTGTGTCTTAATACAGGCTTCCCCGGGATGTGTACGGGAAAAATAAACCTAACAATGATAACGCTAAAATAAACCTAACAATGATAACGCTAAAATAAACCTAACAATGATAACGCTAAAATAAACCTAACAATGATAACGCTAAAATAAACCTAACAATGATAACGCTAAAATAAACCTAACAATGGTAACGCTAAAATAAACCTAACAATGGTGTAACTATTATATATGTCACTCTTTTTGTAGGCGTTCTCACAGTACAGAATCTTGTGCACAATAATTCACTGAAGAGCTTGTTTATACTAAACAACTTTAATATGTATACTATGTACATAGAAATATCATTTGAGGTAATACAATGTGGAAATCTTGAGGCGCACACATACACAACCTCCTTCCTTGCCGGAAGTCCTCTAACAACTCCTCGCCCAACACTTTCAACCAATAGGAATGCTCCTTTCTTCCCGCGTCCACCATTCACGTGACCTTACGTCACAAAATTATGTAAATCACATGTGACAAATGGTAACGCTAAAATACGTCTTTAGGCGCAAGGTCTTGAAGATTAGGTTGTCACGTGGTATGTTTTATTACGTTTCCCGACGCCTCACTATTGCAATGATGTGTGTGAATAATTTCCTTTTCTTGTCCCTCTTACATGTTCATCCCTAAGTGCCCACAAACACACCACTGGCCCGGGTGTTAGACAAGTGGGCTGAGTGGCCACAAACACACCACTGGCCCGGGTGTTAGACCAAGTGTGCTGAGTGGCCACAAACACACCACTGGCCCGGGTGTTAGACCAAGTGTGCTGAGTGGCCACAAACACACCACTGGCCCGGGTGTTAGACCAAGTGGGCTGAGTGGCCGTAAACACACCACTGGCCCGGGTGTTAGACCAAGTGGGCTGAGTGGCCACAAACACACAACTGCCCCGGGTGTTAGACCCACTGGGTCGCCTTGACCCAATCGTGTTGTTTATGACCTACCAGTGTCCTGCACCGGCCCGTGTCAAGCTTACATAGCCATTCAGTTCAAGCCAAATCCTGGTGGAAGGGTCTGTTTGAGATAGAGCATGTAGTAAATCAACAGGCCAGCGTAGGGTTTCATGTTTTATGTGTTGAAATAACCATGCAGGTTTGAAGTGAACCATTTAAACAAAGAAAAGGGGGGGGGGAGAGATCTCTAGTGTTTAATGTGCCTCCATCGGCGTTTCTCTGCGTAGACGCTGCTTTAGCTTCTCGGGGGCTTAAGAAGGCATCTTTAATGGGTTAGCAGCAATGTTCCCTTTAAGCCGCTCAGCCGCGCAGATATCTTTCCGATGCCGCGCAGCAGTTTAGAATTACCATCAAATTTTGTAAAATATTGCACAAAAATGGATGCTGTGCAACTTTGCACAAGAGATATTTTACTTTGCACGCGGAAATCCAGGAAATGTTTAATTGACATCAACTTGTAAATATCGATGGGGAAAGTTTAAGAGGCAGAGAAAAGAATGAAAGGGAAAAAAACAAACCCGTAAAAACAAAGTTTTTGACTATAAATCCCTTATATATGAGTCATAACTAACAGTATTGATTATTTTTAAACGCGACAAGCATTTACAGACTGAATCTGTCTTAACTCAACTTTGCTTCATAACCCTAGGGGGGGGTGGGAGGGGGAGAGGGGAAAAGTCTGGTCACCGATTCGCTTGACCGAGCTCAGCGCGACACGTAAAATGTAAACAAAAGCACCCCGGTTCTTCGATGGGTCGCCTCAAAGCGTCAACTCAAACTTTCACGTGGGAAAAAAAACAATAACAAACCGTGAATTTGAATTACATACCTCATATAAGGATAAACTAAAAATGCATTAATTTAATTACGGTACGTTCGATCGATCTGAAATTTTGATACGATGCATTGTTAGGCCCGTGTGCCAAATTTCAGCTCGATCGGATCACGGGAAGTGGGTCATTTTTTACTTTTGTTTTTCCGCCCACCCGCCCATGAGATGACGACAGAGAGAGAGAGATGCCGGGGAAGTTAATATAAGGGATTTAAAAACACTCACTAATTTCTCGAGCTATGGCTTGTCTGTTTGTTTTAGAGAGTATTCATTCACACACACACAAACAGAGAAAATGATGTCATCGGTGCCACATATTTTATCGATCGATCCAAACATCGCGTTAATATTTGATAAGCATTTTGTACAGTAGAGAAATATTAGCGTGTTTTCCTTGTTAAGCTTAAACAGTTACGTTATCATGAATAGAAGGTGTGTCATCTAAAGGCAGAGGGCAAAAGACTTAGGGCTCTATTAGGCCACATCGAAGAGCAACATTGTTTAGAGAGCCGCATTCTGTAAGAACTATTGTTATATTAACTTAAACGGCAGATCATTATTTTTAAATCCCTTATATTAACTTCGCGGCCGTCTCTCTCTGTCTTGGGCTCGGCGGGCGGAAAAAACAGAAGTACAAAATGACCCACTTCCCATGATCCGATCGAACTGAAATTTGGCACACGGACCCGTCTAACCTAACAATGCATCGTATCAAAATTTCAGATCGATCGAACGTACCGTAATTAAATTAATGCATTTTTAGTTTATCCTTATATGAGGTATGTAATTTAAATTCACGGTTTGTTATTGTTTTTTTGCCACGTGAAATTTTGAGCTGACGCATTGAGGCGACCCAACGAAGCGACGGGCGCTTTTGTTTACATTTTACGTGTCACTCTGAGCTCGGTCAAGCGAATCGGTGACCAGACTTTTCCCCTCTCCCCCCCACCCACCCCTCCCCACCCACCCCTCCCCCCCCCCACTAGGGTTATGATGCAAAGTTGAGTTAAGACAGATTCAGTCTGTAAATGTTTGAAAATAATCAATACTGTTAGTTATGTCTCATATATAAGGGATTTATAGTCAAAAACTTTGTTTTTACGGGTTTGTTTATTAAATCCCTTATATTAACTTCACCGGCGTCTCTCTCTCTCTCTGTCTTGGGCGGGCGGAAAAACAGAAGTCAAAATTGACCCACTTCCCATGATCCGATCGAACTGAAATTTGGCACACGGACCCGTCTAACCTAACAATGCATCGTATCAAAATTTCAGATCGATCGAAAGTACCGTAATTAAATTAATGCATTTTTAGTTTCATCCTTATATGAGGTATGTAATTTAAATTCACGGTTTGTTATTGTTTCTTTCCCACGTGAAATTTTGAGCTGACGCATTGAGGCGACCCAACGAAGCGACGGGGCGCTTTTGTTTACATTTTACGTGTCACTCTGAGCTCGGTCAAGCGAATCAGTGACCAGACTTTTCCCCTCTCCCCCTCCCACCCACCCCTCCCCCCCTAGGGTTATGAAGCAAACTTGAGTTAAGACAGATTCAGTCTGTAAATGTTTGAAAATAATCAATACTGTTAGTTATGTCTCATACATAAGGGATTTATAGTCAAAAACTTTGTTTTTACGGGTTTGTTTTATTAAATCCCTTATATTAACTTCACCGGCGTCTCTCTCTCTCTCTCTCTATGTCTTGGGCGGGCGGAAAAACAGAAGTCAAAAATGACCCACTTCCCATGATCCGATCGAACTGAAATTTGGCACACGGACCCGTCTAACCTAACAATGCATCGTATCAAAATTTCAGATCGATCGAACGTACCGTAATTAAATTAATTCATTTTTAGTTTATCCTTATATGAGGTATGTAATTTAAATTCACGGTTTGTTATTGTTTTTTTCCCACGTGAAATTTTTAGCTGACGCATTGAGGCGACCCAACGAAGCGACGGGGCGCTTTTGTTTACATTTTACGTGTCACTCTGAGCTCGGTCAAGCGAATCGGTGACCAGACTTTTCCCCTCTCCCCCCCACCCACCCCTCCCCCCCACTAGGGTTATGATGCAAAGTTGAGTTAAGACAGATTCAGTCTGTAAATGTTTGAAAATAATCAATACTGTTAGTTATGTCTCATACATAAGGGATTTATAGTCAAAAACTTTGTTTTTACGGGTTTGTTTTAGTTAGGAATACTCTATAAGCCGACATCAAATATCAAGAATACATTGAACACACAGAACGCTGTCAACACATGACTGGATCAAGTGCCTGTGTTTACAATATGACCATCCCGTAGTTTAAGAGAGTTTTTTTCTAACCTGTTCTTTATCTGATCACCACAATGATACAGAAACATTTGTAATTCGTCTTTCTTCATCTCCAAGATGGTTGAAACTTGATAGATCAAATAACTTGTACGTAACGAATCTCCCTAACGTAATTTAGGCCGAAGTAGCCGATATCTTTGGTACCCGTGATAGTGACTGAGTATTACAATAAGTGATACAGAAGACATTTTCAGTGAAAACTCGGAGAGATTCAATTATGAAAACACACAAATTGACGGAAGGGTGGCACCTGCTAACAGGTGTCGGGGGAGGAGCAGTGCGAAAAGGGGGAAGGGGCATTGTCATGGCCGTTAGGGCGATCTCACCACTGTGTAACACATATTGAGACAAGGGCACACAGCCATAAGGTAAGGGCACACTGACATAAGGCAAGGTAAGGGCACACAGCCATAAGGCAAGGTAAGGGCACACAGCCATAAGGTAAGGGCACACAGCCATAATGCAAGGTAAGGGCACACCGCCATAAGGTAAGGGGACCATGACCTCTACAGTAATGTGACCACAGGGTAACAGACGAGCAGGTGGGGACCATGGCCTTTACAGTAATGTGACCACAGAGTAACAGCCGAGCAGGTGGGGCCCATAACCATTAGGTAATGTAACCATTGGGGTAAGGACTCGACCAGGTGGGGGGGTCCTTTGTTTACCCAACTGCCGTTTTGCACTGGGCACAACAACTGCGCTTTGATGATAACGTTGACGAGATACAAGCCATCCGCCGTGATAATCACGAGGCTGTTTATCATGTGCTTATCTCATCTCACCTCAGCTAACACCGACACCTCTGGTTTCACTTTGCTGTGGCAGCCAGGGGCGTATCCAAACATCTCACTGTTTTAACCACCTTCACCTAAAGTAATGTGTAATCCTAGAAGTTGTGTTGATTTGGTGTGATTATGACCCTTAAACCGTATTTTTTGCAATATATTTACTTCACTACTACGTGGCCGGGGTGGGAAAGTGGTGGTAAAGTTATAAACAAGCAATTAATACACGGGGTAATACACGGGGTAATACACGGGGTAATACACGGGGACTGTTTCAGAAAAAGCAACGCTAATACAAGGAGACGATAGTTACATGTCACCTTCCCATAAATAAAGATGTCGGAAACTTCTTAGAAAACTGGTATGATTTACATTGATATAAATAAGCAACGAGTTGTTAAAATATAATAAGAATGCATACCGGTAGCTGTAGTATAACGAATATACATGACATTAATGTAAATAAGAAACATTATTGACTTAAATGTTTAACATTCATAAATATAAACAGATTGTTGCCCTTAATGTCAGATAAAACGTTTCACGTTAATTATGCCCCTTTCTTACTTCCCCCCTACACCTACCACGCCCTATAAGTTTCGATGCTTTCCTCATTTTAGTTTTTAGAACCCTACAACCACCCTCCCTCCCCCCCCCATTCTTCATCCGTCATAAGAACGATCAGTTTGTTTATACCACCCCCAATCCCCCCACCCCCACCCCTCCCTCCCCCCTCACACACACACACATCAAGTGTAACAAATTCCACGGCTAGCTGCTTGTTGTTTCCCCTTGTGTACAGGTAATCTAAAGATTTATAATGTCTGTGTGTCTGCTTGACGGCGGTTCAAATCTCGAGATTAAAAAACAAAAAAAACAACAAAAAAAATGCATGGGATATCCGGATACTGATAGTATCATTTCATTTTTTAAAGCTATATTCCATGCCAGGGATTCTCAAAACTGAAGACCGGGGTCTTTGCAACACAACAGAGCATCCAATATTCTTTTTAAAACACACAGGCTATAGAGAGTATCTTTGTGATCAGGCAACTGATGAGTACAGAGGACAATTGCTTTGCTCACAGTAATCTAAATGAACATGATCAGTAATAAAATATCTTCGTGACTGTAAGATTGTCATAGGCGATGTATTGAAAGTGTTATCACAACGTCTGTATTTAGAAAAGTTTTGCTTTAAAACAACGTTAGAAGTCGGACTCATTGCAAAATTCATTCGCGTTCATTATGTATTTGATAGGGAGGGGATTTTAATACTACCCTCAGTCTTCACTTTGAGCAATATACCTGGAACATGAGACTTGAGAAAACCTTTATTTTTTATAATTATTTTTTTCTGCACTCGTGTTTCAAAAAGACGTTGTTTATATTACTTATCATCATAAACCTCGGTTTATCTCAACCATTAGCTTCTTAGCCATGAACTTGAATAACCATCTTTTAGTCGTATCCCCTGTTTAGTCGTATCCCCTGTTTAGTCGTATCCCCTGTTTAGTCGTATCCCCTGTTTAGTCGTATCCCCTGTTTAGTCGTATCCCCTGTTTAGTCGTATCCCATGTTTAGTCGTATCCCCTGTTTAGTCGTATCCCCTGATTAGTCTAGAACCCTGATGGTCGTATACCTTGCAGTAGCTCTTTTCAACTCAATTTCAAAATTAAAACGCTAAAAGGACAGGAAATTTTTTCACTTGGGAATTAAGGTTTCTATCATTGCATTTAAGGTTTCTATCATCGCATTTAAGGTTTCTATCATTGCATTTAAGGTTTCTATCATTGCATTTAAGGTTTCTATCATTGCCTTTAAGGTTTCTATCATTGCATTTAAGGTTTCTATCATTGCATTTAAGGTTTCTATCATTGCATTTAAGGTTTCTATCATTGCATTTAAGGTTTCTATCATTGCATTTAAGGTTTCTATCATTGCATTTAAGGTTTATATCATTGCATTTAAGGTTTCTATCACCGATTTATGGTTTCTATCTTTGCATAAAAGGGTTCTATCATTGAATTTAAGGTTTCTATCATTGCATTTATGGTTTTTATCATTGCATACAAGGTTTCTATCATTGCATTTAAGTATTCTATCATTGCATTTAAGGTTTCTATCATTGCTTTTAAGGTTTCTATCATTGCATTTAAGGTTTCTATCATTGCATTTAAGGTTTCTATCATTGCATTTATGGTTTCTATCTTTGCATACAAGGTTTCTATCATTGCATTTAAGGTTTCTATCATTGAATTGAAGGTTTCTATCTTTGAATTGAAGGTTTCTATCTTTGAATTCAAGGTTTATATCTTTGAATTGAAGGTTTCTATCTTTGCATTTAAGGTTAATTTCTATCTTTGCATTTAAGGTTTCTATCTTTGAAATGAAGTTTTCTATCGTTGAATTGAAAGTTTCTTTCTTTGTTGAAGGTTTCTTTCTTTGAATTGAAGGTTTCTATTGTGGCATTTAAGGTTTTATCTTTGCATTTAAGGTTCCTATCTTTTGCATTTAAGGTTTCTATCTTTGATTTGAAGGTTTCTATCTTTGATTTGAAGGTTTCTATCTTTGAATTGAAGGTTTCTATCTTTGCATTTAAGTTTTCTAACTTTGCATTTAAGGTTTCTATCTTTGCATTTAAGGTTTCTATCTTTTGCATTTAAGGTTTCTATCTTTGATTTGAAGGTTTCTATCTTTGCATTTAAGGTTTCTATCTTTGCATTTAAGGTTTCTAACTTTGCATTTAAGATTTCCATCTTTGAATTGAAGGTTTCTATCTTTGCATTTAAGGTTTCTATCTTTGCATTTAAGGTTTCTGTCTTTGAATGGAAGGTTTCTATCGTTGAATTGAAAGTTTCTTTCTTTGTTGAAGGTTTCTATCTTTGAATTGAAGGTTTCTATTTTGGCATTTAAGGTTCTATGTTTGCATTTAAGGTTCCTATCTTTTGCATTTAAGGTTTCTATCTTTGATTTGAAGGTTTCTATCTTTGATTTGAAGGTTTCTATCTTTGAATTGAAGGTTTCTATCTTTGCATTTAAGGTTTCTAACTTTGCATTTAAGGTTTCTATCTTTGCATTTAAGGTTTCTATCTTTGCATTTAAGGTTTCTATCTTTTGCATTTCAGGTTTCTATCTTTGCATTTAAGGTTTCTATCTTTGCATTTAAGGTTTCTATCTTTTGCATTTAAGGTTTCTATCTTTGATTTGAAGGTTTCTATCTTGAATTGAAGGTTTCTATCTTTGCATTTAAGGTTTCTAACTTTGCTTTTAAGGTTTCCATCTTTGAATTGAAGGTTTCTATCTTTGCATTTAAGGTTTCTATCTTTGCATTTAAGGTTTCTGTCTTTGAATGGAAGGTTTCTATCTTTGAATTTAAGGTTTCTAAATTTGCATTTAAGGTTTCTAACTTTGCATGAACGTTTTATATTTATTTTATTTTATATTTATTTTTCTATTTTTTGGGCTTGGCATCCAGTTGTTCTCAATTGCCATCAAGTTTTTCCATTATGTCCAATAAATATTTTCATGTGGCTATTCGATTAATCAGAGATAACACATGAATTAATTATTAATTAATTAACATATCACCTATGAGAAGACTATATACCATATGATGATTCAATACACACACAATACAACAAATACAAACTTCGCATATCTCGTTGCTAGGCAACAGTGATTTTCTTTTCATTCAATAAAACGATAACAGAAATAAAAAAAGCCGTTGGAACGTCATTGAAAAGCAATGACGTCATTTGAAATCATAGACACTGTCATACATTTTATGGGGAATTTTTTTTTAATGATGTGATAAATGAAAGATACCGCTACCTCATTCATCTCTCCTTTCATGATTCACATAAACACAGAAATACACACACACACACACACACAAACACAGAAACACACACACACACAAACACAGAAACTCACGCACACACAAACACACAAACACCAACACACATGAACACAAAGACAAAAACTCACACAAAAAAGCTTACATGCACTCATACACAAACGCACACATCCACACACACACACACACAAACACACTCACACACACACACACACACACACACCAGGGACTCATTTCGGTTGACAACCATGCATAGAGCTGGACGGGGCGGGCACATTTGTAACCGCAGAAAATTTTAGCTGGAAGAATGTTGAACTCACGAGCAGATATCCTGCTAAAGTTAGCCGGCTATCAGCTTATCCCGGCACGGATATATTTAAACCTCCCTCCCCCCCCCCGACCAACCGATCCCCTCAAAGATTACGTCATGGGGTCAAGGGTGATAAGTTGTATTAAAAAGTAAGTTGTAAATCTTTATTTTTTTAAAAATCTTTACATCAAACACGACATTTAAATTTAGCGCTATGAAGGGAGGATGTCTTTTTAAATCCTTTATATTAACTCGTGGTGTCTGCGGCCGACCGACCGACCGACCTTGCTTGCTTGCTTGCTTGTCGCCAAAACTTTTGATCGATTTTTAACCCACTTGCTCGCAAGATAGCGAGCTGAAAATTTGCAGGCAGTTTCGTACCGATGATAAAAACAATGTATCAAAATTTCAGATCGATCGTATGTACCGTAATTAAATTATTGATTTTTTAGATTATTTTATTTATTCCTATGTATCATGCTATTTTTTGAGATAGAGCGTCGCGGTGCGTATTATATTGAACAACCTTTCTGTCGCGCAATAAGGTGCGTATTTTATTGACAGCTCTTTTTATAAACCTATTCCTGATCGGTGCGCATTATATTAAACATGTTTTACGACACAACTGCAATTTTGTATTTCTGGATGGTCTGGCGCTGCGTATTATAATGAACATTCTTTTAAATTCTTCTCGTACATAAAGGATTTATAGTCAAAAACTTGTTTTTTTACGGGTTTTTCTTATTAAATCCTTTATATTAACTCGTGGTGTCTGCGGCGGACCTTGCTTGCTTGCTTGCTTGCTTGTCGCCAAAACTTTTGATCGATTTTTAACCCACTTGCTCGCAAGATAGCGAGCTGAAATTTTGCAGGCAGTTTCGTACCGATGATAAAAACAATGTATCAAAATTTCAGATCGATCGCATGTACCGTAATTAAATTATTGATTTTTTAGATTATTTTTTTTATTCCTATGTATCATGCTATTTTTTGAGATAGAGCGTCGCGGTGCGTATTATATTGAACAACCTTTCTGTCGCGCAATAAGGTGCGTATTTTATTGACAGCTCTTTTTATAAACATATTCCTGATCGGTGCGTATTATATTAAACATGTTTTACGACACAACTTCAATTTTGTATTTCTGGATGGTCTGGCGCTGCGTATTATAATGAACATTCTTTTAGTTACTTCTCGTACATAAAGGATTTATAGTCAAAAACTTGGTTTTTTACGGGTTTTTCTTATTAAATCCTTTATATTAACTCGTGGTTTTCTTCGGCCGCCCGCCCTTGCTTGTCGCCAAAACTTTGGAATTATTTTTAACCCACTTCCTCGTAAGCTAGCGAGCTTAAAATTTGCAGGCAGTTTGGTGGCGATGATAAAAACTATGTATCAAAATTTCAGATCGATCGCATGTACCGTAATTAAATTATTGATTTTTTAGATTATTTTATTTATTCCTATGTATCATGTTATTTTTTTGAGATAGTGTCGCGGTGCGTACTATATTGAACAACCTTTCTGTCGCGCAATAAGGTGCGTATTTTTTTGACAACTCTTTTTATAAACATATTCCTGATCGGTGCGCATTATATTAAACATGTTTTACGACACAACAGTAACTGTAATTTTGTATTTTTGGGTGGTCTTGCGCTGCGTATTATAATGAACATTCTTTTAGTTACTTCTCGTACATAAAGGATTTATAGTCAAAAACTTGGTTTTTTACGTTTTTAAAATTAAATCCTTTATATTAACCCGTGGTGTCTGCACCCTTGATTGCTTGTCGCAAAAACTTTGGATCGATTTTTAACCCACTTCCTCGTAAGCTAGCGAGCTGAAATTTTGCAGGCAGTTTGGTGGCGATGATAAAAACTATGTATCAAAATTTCAGGTCGATCACATGTACCGTAATTGAATTATTGATTTTTTAGATTATTTTATTTATTCCTATGTATCATGTTATTTTTTGAGATAGAGCGTCGCGATGCGCATTATATTGAACAACCTTTCTGTCGCGCAATTAGGTGCGTATTTTATTGATAACACTTTTTATAAACATATTCCTGATCGGTGCTCATTATATTAAACATGTTTTACGACACAACTACAAATTTGTATTTTTGGATGGTCTTGCGCTGCGTATTATAATGAACATTCTTTTAGTTACGTCTCATACATAAAGGATTTATAGTGAAAAACTTGGTTTTTTACGGGGTTTTTTTCTTTCCATGTTCACTTTTTTCTTTGAAACACGACATGATCACACACGGAGCAGAGGTGATAACGCCGAAATTGTGAGGTAGCAATAGGATTCTAATGATGGTAGACGTAACAATTTATTTTTTTATTTTTAAATGGAAGATATTTATTTCTGCATAGACTTTCTTTACATAATACAACATTTTCAGTGCTCTTAAAATCGACTTTTGAAGGGTTTTCTTTTAAAGATATTAAAATTATTTGTAAACAAAAAAAACTAAACAAAAATGACCCCCTTTCCAGTCCATGACGGACTATGGGGCAAGTGATGTAGCGTTCACAAGTTTTTAGCCACCACTAACGAGCAGGGGAATGTGTGGCCAGCATATTGCCCCAGGGTCCTTGCCAGTGCCTGGGCTCGAACCCGCGACTCGGGATCTGCCTCCGTTCGATAGTCCAGTGCCCAATGCTTCTCTTTTAAAACAATTCTGTCATTGCCGATTGAATTGAATTAATACCTCACAAAGCATGCTAGCCAGTGGCGTAGAAGGGAGTAGTGACGTGATGCCCGGGGAAATGAAATACACGGGCCATAAACGAGATCGGCAAAAAATTATTTCTGTGATATACAAAGATTTGTTTAATGTATATTTATTTATTATATATTAAAGTGTTCTGTCGTTTCTGAGTTGGAGCTGTGCTTAAAGCAAAATTGAGAAGTAATCAAATAAGAAACCAGTATACTCAGGTATATTGGTGTAGTTAATCTAAAAACTCTCGGTACTTGGATACAAATCGTCTGTTTAAAAATCAAACTTAATTATTGATGAGATAGAGCAATTTATACGGTTATTTTCGGTACTGATCCAATTACTGATGAATTAATCATTTTTACGGTTATATTCGGTACATAAAAAAATATTTAATAAGAGTAAAGAGAAAGAACCAGTGAGATACAGGCGCCAAGATAAGAATGTTTTTCCTGTGAATGCTTCTGTATTCCCTGTATTCTATAAACCGAACTGTTACATGTCTACAAATGCTGTTTAATCAGTCGCAAACTTATGCAAACACCCTGTTGTTATACAAGAGAAAGCTGCCACAATTGTTGGGACGATTGTTACATTATTTGGCTGCCTTCGACCTCTTTTTATTCATTTCTGTTGTGTGTTTTTTGTTGTTTTTTTAACTTTTTTACTTTGATCGCAACTCATAATTCAGACTTTCAGATCTCTTATTGCTTTTATTATTGAATACAACTGGTGTGAAACTCATCAATTTTTCACGCAAAGCAAATACAACATACGCTATAGCGGTGTCGAGTGGTTCTACTCCCGTGAGACAGTGCCACCAAATACACGAACGTAAACTCTAAGCATGACGAGGGCTGGTGGGAAAACTGAGAGATTTTAGTTATTTATTTGTATAAATATTTTTGAACTTAATCCAATTATTCAACTCTAAGATTCACGACTCGACAACTGGGATTCAGGCAGACGGAGGCGTTTCTAGGGGGTGCGTAACTAACTGAGTCACAGGAGGTTACGACTTATGGAAGAAAAGTGTAAGTTCGCTGGAGTCTATTTCCATACAGAACTGAGTAAGTACAAGAGCAGTGTGGCTCCAAACAAAACATCTGACGATAAGAGATGGATGCAAACAAAACATCTTACGATAAGAGATGGATGCAAACAAAACATCTTACGATAAGAGATGGATGCAAACAAAACATCTTACGATAAGAGATGGATGCAAACAAAACATCTGACGATAAGAGATGGATGCAAACAAAACATCTGACGACAAGAGATGGATGCAAACAAAACATCTGACGATAAGAGATGGATGCAAACAAAACATCTTACGATAAGAGATGGATGCAAACAAAACATCTGACGACAAGAGATGGATGCAAACAAAACATCTGACTATAAGAGATGGATGCAAACAAAACATCTTACGATAAGAGATGGATGCAAACAAAACATCTGACGACAAGAGATGGATGCAAACAAAACATCTGACGATAAGAGATGGATGCAAACAAAACATCTTACGATAAGAGATGGATGCAAACAAAACATCTTACGATAAGAGATGGATGCAAACAAAACATCTTACGATAAGAGATGGATGCAAACAATACATCTGACGATAAGAGATGGATGCAAACAAAACATCTGACGACAAGAGATGGATGCAAACAAAACATCTGACGATAAGAGATGGATGCAAACAAAACATCTTACGATAAGAGATGGATGCAAACAAAACATCTGACGACAAGAGATGGATGCAAACAAAACATCTGACGATAAGAGATGGATGCAAACAAAACATCTTACGATAAGAGATGGATGCAAACAAAACATCTGACGACAAGAGATGGATGCAAACAAAACATCTGACGATAAGAGATGGATGCAAACAAAACATCTTACGATAAGAGATGGATGCAAACAAAACATCTTACGATAAGAGATGGATGCAAACAAAACATCTTACGATAAGAGATGGATGCAAACAAAACATCTTACGATAAGAGATGGATGCAAACAAAACATCTTACGATAAGAGATGGATGCAAACAAAACATCTTACGATAAGAGATGGATGCAAACAAAACATCTTACGATAAGAGATGGATGCAAACAAAACATCTTACGATAAGAGATGGATGCAAACAAAACATCTTACGATAAGAGATGGATGCAAACAAAACATCTTACGATAATAGATGGATGCAAACAAAACATCTGACGATAATAGATGGATGCAAACAAAACATCTGACGATAATAGAGGGATGCAAACAAAACATCTGACGATAATAGATGGATGCAAACAAAACATCTGACGATAAGAGATGGATGCAAACAAAACATCTGACGATAATAGATGGATGCAAACAAAACATCTGACGATAATAGATGGATGCAAACAAAACATCTTACGATAAGAGATGGATGCAAACAAAACATCTTACGATAAGAGATGGATGCAAACAAAACATCTGACGATAAGAGATGGATGCAAACAAAACATCTGACGATAAGAGATGGATGCAAACAAAACATCTTACGATAAGAGATGGATGCAAACAAAACATCTTACGATAAGAGATGGATGCAAACAAAACATCTTACGATAAGAGATGGATGCAAACAAAACATCTTACGATAAGAGATGGATGCAAACAAAACATCTTACGATAAGAGATGGATGCAAACAAAACATCTTACGATAAGAGATGGATGCAAACAAAACATATTACGATAAGAGATGGATGCAAACAAAACATCTTACGATAATAGATGGATGCAAACAAAACATCTGACGATAATAGATGGATGCAAACAAAACATCTGACGATAATAGATGGATGCAAACAAAACATCTGACGATAATAGATGGATGCAAACAAAACATCTGACGATAAGAGATGGATGCAAACAAAACATCTGACGATAATAGATGGATGCAAACAAAACATCTGACGATAATAGATGGATGCAAACAAAACATCTTACGATAAGAGATGGATGCAAACAAAACATCTTACGATAAGAGATGGATGCAAACAAAACATCTGACGATAAGAGATGGATGCAAACAAAACATCTGACGATAAGAGATGGATGCAAACAAAACATCTTACGATAAGAGATGGATGCAAACAAAACATCTTACGATAAGAGATGGATGCAAACAAAACATCTTACGATAAGAGATGGATGCAAACAAAACATCTTACGATAAGAGATGGATGCAAACAAAACATCTTACGATAAGAGATGGATGCAAACAAAACATCTTACGATAATAGATGGATGCAAACAAAACATCTTACGATAAGAGATGGATGCAAACAAAACATCTTACGATAATAGATGGATGCAAACAAAACATCTTACGATAATAGATGGATGCAAACAAAACATCTTACGATAAGAGATGGATGCAAACAAAACATCTTACGATAAGAGATGGATGCAAACAAAACATCTTACGATAATAGATGGATGCAAACAAAACATCTTACGATAATAGATGGATGCAAACAAAACATCTTACGATAAGAGATGGATGCAAACAAAACATCTTACGATAACAGATGGATGCAAACAAAACATCTTACGATAAGAGATGGATGCAAACAAAACATCTTACGATAATAGATGGATGCAAACAAAACATCTTACGATAAGAGATGGATGCAAACAAAACATCTTACGATAAGAGATGGATGCAAACAAAACATCTTACGATAAGAGATGGATGCAAACAAAACATCTTACGATAACAGATGGATGCAAACAAAACATCTGACGATAAGAGATGGATGCAAACAAAACATCTTACGATAACAGATGGATGCAAACAAAACATCTTACGATAACAGATGGATGCAAACAAAACATCTTACGATAACAGATGGATGCAAACAAAACATCTGACGATAAGAGATGGATGCAAACAAAACATCTTACGATAACAGATGGATGCAAACAAAACATCTGACGATAACAGATGGATGCAAACAAAACATCTTACGATAAGAGATGGATGCAAACAAAACATCTTACGATAAGAGATGGATGCAAACAAAACATCTGACGATAAGAGATGGATGCAAACAAAACATCTGACGATAAGAGATGGATGCAAACAAAACATCTTACGATAAGAGATGGATGCAAACAAAACATCTTACGATAAGAGATGGATGCAAACAAAACATCTTACGATAAGAGATGGATGCAAACAAAACATCTTACGATAAGAGATGGATGCAAACAAAACATCTTACGATAAGAGATGGATGCAAACAAAACATCTTACGATAATAGATGGATGCAAACAAAACATCTTACGATAAGAGATGGATGCAAACAAAACATCTTACGATAATAGATGGATGCAAACAAAACATCTTACGATAATAGATGGATGCAAACAAAACATCTTACGATAAGAGATGGATGCAAACAAAACATCTTACGATAAGAGATGGATGCAAACAAAACATCTTACGATAATAGATGGATGCAAACAAAACATCTTACGATAATAGATGGATGCAAACAAAACATCTTACGATAAGAGATGGATGCAAACAAAACATCTTACGATAACAGATGGATGCAAACAAAACATCTTACGATAAGAGATGGATGCAAACAAAACATCTTACGATAATAGATGGATGCAAACAAAACATCTTACGATAAGAGATGGATGCAAACAAAACATCTTACGATAAGAGATGGATGCAAACAAAACATCTTACGATAAGAGATGGATGCAAACAAAACATCTTACGATAACAGATGGATGCAAACAAAACATCTGACGATAAGAGATGGATGCAAACAAAACATCTTACGATAACAGATGGATGCAAACAAAACATCTTACGATAACAGATGGATGCAAACAAAACATCTTACGATAACAGATGGATGCAAACAAAACATCTGACGATAAGAGATGGATGCAAACAAAACATCTTACGATAACAGATGGATGCAAACAAAACATCTTACGATAACAGATGGATGCAAACAAAACATCTTACGATAACAGATGGATGCAAACAAAACATCTGACGATAAGAGATGGATGCAAACAAAACATCTTACGATAACAGATGGATGCAAACAAAACATCTGACGATAACAGATGGATGCAAACAAAACATCTTACGATAAGAGATGGATGCAAACAAAACATCTTACGATAAGAGATGGATGCAAACAAAACATCTGACGATAAGAGATGGATGCAAACAAAACATCTGACGATAAGAGATGGATGCAAACAAAACATCTTACGATAAGAGATGGATGCAAACAAAACATCTTACGATAAGAGATGGATGCAAACAAAACATCTTACGATAAGAGATGGATGCAAACAAAACATCTTACGATAAGAGATGGATGCAAACAAAACATCTTACGATAAGAGATGGATGCAAACAAAACATCTTACGATAATAGATGGATGCAAACAAAACATCTTACGATAAGAGATGGATGCAAACAAAACATCTTACGATAATAGATGGATGCAAACAAAACATCTTACGATAATAGATGGATGCAAACAAAACATCTTACGATAAGAGATGGATGCAAACAAAACATCTTACGATA
This sequence comes from Ampullaceana balthica, assembly GCA_944989445.1. Lineage (NCBI taxonomy): Eukaryota > Metazoa > Mollusca > Gastropoda > Lymnaeidae > Ampullaceana > Ampullaceana balthica. The sequence continues at coordinate 4,565,824 of CALYLW010000004.1, read as the reverse complement.
AGAGATGGATGCAAACAAAACATCTTACGATAATAGATGGATGCAAACAAAACATCTTACGATAATAGATGGATGCAAACAAAACATCTTACGATAAGAGATGGATGCAAACAAAACATCTTACGATAACAGATGGATGCAAACAAAACATCTTACGATAAGAGATGGATGCAAACAAAACATCTTACGATAATAGATGGATGCAAACAAAACATCTTACGATAAGAGATGGATGCAAACAAAACATCTTACGATAAGAGATGGATGCAAACAAAACATCTTACGATAAGAGATGGATGCAAACAAAACATCTTACGATAACAGATGGATGCAAACAAAACATCTGACGATAAGAGATGGATGCAAACAAAACATCTTACGATAACAGATGGATGCAAACAAAACATCTTACGATAACAGATGGATGCAAACAAAACATCTTACGATAACAGATGGATGCAAACAAAACATCTGACGATAAGAGATGGATGCAAACAAAACATCTTACGATAACAGATGGATGCAAACAAAACATCTTACGATAACAGATGGATGCAAACAAAACATCTGACGATAAGAGATGGATGCAAACAAAACATCTTACGATAACAGATGGATGCAAACAAAACATCTGACGATAAGAGATGGATGCAAACAAAACATCTTACGATAACAGATGGATGCAAACAAAACATCTTACGATAACAGATGGATGCAAACAAAACATGATTCGATCAGAACTGGCGGTAAACAGAATGTAAACAGAATGTAAACAGAATGTAAACAGAATGTAAACAGAATGTAAACAGAATGTAAACAGAATGTAAACAGAATGTAAACAGAATGTAAACAGAATGTAAACAGAATGTAAACAGAATGTAAACAGAATGTAAACAGAATGTAAACAGAATGTAAACAGAATGTAAACAGAATGTAAACAGAATGTAAACAGAATGTAAACAGAATGCGACACTGCTGTACATAAGTTACAATACAAAGAGTTATAGATTTCACGATCTATTTCTTCGCACCACTCACCCACCCCACTCATTCTCAACCTAGAGCCACAATGTCTTCAATCAAGTCTCGGAGGGACACAGATGTTCTGCATGTAGATGAAAACAATCTCACACCTTCCTATCTTTAGATCGCGTTCATTTTTTTTATATCTACGGCAGAGGTCCTCAAACAGGTCAGTACATGTTCTTGGAGAGGGGGGAAAATGATTTTATTTCAGGGTAAGCATTCGATTTATTTTTATTTATTATGTGTATGATATTATGTGTATGATATTATGTGTATGATATTATGTGTATGATATTATGTGTATGATATTATGTGTATGATATTATGTGTATGATATTATGTGCATGATATTATGTGTATGATATTATGTGTATGATATTATGTGTATGATATTATGTGTATGATATTATGTGTATGATATTATGTGTATGATATTATGTGTATGATATTATGTGTATGAGGTTATGTGTTTTTGACTCCAAATTTTTTGAGGATCTACAAACCCTTTTTTATGGTATCACACGTACTTTTGGGGGGAATCGCCAAATTGACGCTACTTCAATAAATGAGATAAATTTCCCTGAAATCTGGGATAAACGAGATTCTTGCATATACATGAGGTGAGTTCGTGTTCAAAGTATTCTTTTTTAAACTAACATTTAAGAAATCGATGGAATAAATTACCACTATAAAAAGGTTGGAAAATTAAAATATAATAATTAATGTGCTGGAACAAGAATTGCCATTAACTAGTGAAAGGAAGTTAGCACCAACTGTGATTCTTATTAAGCTCGTTACTTGAAGGCAATATTAAGCTCGTTACTGGAAGGCAATATTAAGCTCGTTACTTGAAGGCAATATTAAGCTCGTTACTTGAAGGCAATATTAAGCTCGTTACTTGAAGGCAATATTAAGCTCGTTACTTGAAGGCAATATTAAGCTCGTTACTTGAAGGCAATATTAAGCTCGTTACTTGAAGGCAATATTAAGCTCGTTACTTGAAGGTAATATTAAGCTCGATACTTGAAGGCAATATTAAGCTCGTTACTTGACGGCAATATTTAGCTCGTTACTTGAAGGCAATACTCCTCATGTAAATTTTTTAGTTTGACATTGCATGCATCGACACAAATATTTTTAGCGGCATTTTTATTTTACTAGCAGCCATTACTCGACTTAGCAGGAACAACTAACTAAGCAAAATTGTTTCATTACGAATCATTAAGATAGATATAACATATAGAGTGCTGATATCAACACTGACTTACTGGGGCTGGTGTCTGCTGGTATATGTTTGGAATTGTGTTAAGATAGATATAACATATAGAGTGCTGATATCAACACTGACTTACTGGGGCTGGCGTCTAATTGTATCTGTTTGGAATTGTGTTAAGATAGATATAACATATAGAGGGCTGATATCAACACTGACATACTGGGGCTGGTGTCTGCTGGTATATGTTTGGAATTGTGTTAAGATAGATATAACATATAGAGTGCTGATATCAACACTGACTTACTGGGGCTGGTGTCTAATTGTATCTGTTTGGAATTGTGCCATTAAAATAGCCATATGCTCACATGGTTTGATTGCAATAGCCTCCCACTAGCGATCGATTTGCACTAGGCGGATACAATCGGTGGGTAGGCGGCAGCAGGGGCGTGACAACGACTTGGCATCGCGGCAGTTGCCAAGGGCGCCGAGGGCTAATCCTTCGATAATCAATTTATTCTATATAATTTAGTATTTTCCTTATTTCTCAAGGGCGCCAAAAATGAATTAGCCAAGGGCACGGAAAACCCGGCTACGCTGCTGGGTGGCAGTGGCGTAGCTGGGGATTTGTAGGAATTTGGGGACCCGGGGGGGCCTGGCCTCTTTGGGTGGCTATGCATACATGGCGGTAGAGTATTTGGACCCCCTCCCCTAGCTACGCCACTGGTTGGTGGATACCATCGTTGGGTGCGCAGATGGCTGATAAGCTGATGCTTGCGCAAAATGTTCCTGTGTTGTGACCGCTAAAGATGGATGATACAAATCCGGATGGACAGCTTGCCCTGTATTTTGTGTTTTGATAGAGTTAAATGTTTGCTTTTTGTCGTGATGAGCCTCAGAGATCATCCCTTGGCCCGGTTTATTACATAACGCTATCAATTAGTCGTTTGATCCGTAATCTTGAGGAATCAGCAATTAGCATAGGAGACCGCAGCACAGCTCCCGGTTATCCCGACTAGAAATCTAGCGCTTGAACCTTACAGCTGAAATTTGTAAATCACCAGCTCATTTTGGAGATTAAAAATAAAAAATTCACATAAACATGAATGATTTCAAATAAAATATTAATCGCACGTAGTCTTTAGAGATTATAATACAGCTTTCTATTGTCTGTCGCCCTTCACGAGATACAGTACGGTTACCCAGGGCAATGTGTGTGTCACGTTTTTGTAACGGGGTTTGAGCCCTGTTATAGATATAATAGAATATAACCGATCTATTCGGTCGAGGTAAAATGTATTGATTATCCCCCACATCCTCCCTACGAACCAGACGATGAAGATGGTTTCCTTCCGTTCGGACGGTGATCGAATCGGGTTTTCTGGACATCTGGTCATCTCTTATCTTTCTGATTTCCCACGAGGTGTAACTAACAGGGGCGTAGCCGTGATTTCACCACTGGCTTACATTTATTCAGAACTTTGTGACCCCCCAACAACCAACCAGAGCTGCTAATGCTGGATAGTGCGCAACTCGGGTGTTTACTCTTGAAAATAGTTTATAACTATAACAATTCTTTATCAGAAAACCTTTTTTTAAACTTGAAATTTATGTTGGTTATATTTCATTGAATTTATTTTTGAAATGATGATTTTTATGTAATGTTTTGGTGCCTTTAAAAATCGTTTATGGTTTTTTGTCATTTCTACTTTTAATTCAATTTTTTTTAAAAAAGTGATCAATTTTGCCCAGAACACTCGTTTGTTTTATACATTGCCGTGTGTCAAAGCCACTGTAACACACATTACTAGAACCACTGATGGAAAGTTTTTATAGATATCTTTTAATAAATATAATTTCAATTGTTACCGGACCCAGCGATTAAGAAGCAAGAGCCGCCGGTTAAAGAGATTTCAGATCAGTGCTGTAGAGATTTGTGTATAAAACTAATCTACAGGTAATACGACCTACATAACTTTGCCTTGCTGTAGATATTTATGTATTAGTCTAATCTATAGATAGTACGACCTACATAACTTTGCCTTGCTGTAGATATTTATGTATTAGACTAATCTATAGATAGTACGAGCTACATAACTTTGCCTTGCTGTAGATATTTATGTATAAGACTAATCTACAGATAGTACGACCTACATAACTTTGCCTTGCTGTAGATATTTATGTATTAGACTAATCTACAGATAGTACGACCTACATAACTTTGCCTTGCTGTAGATATTTATGTATTAGTCTAATCTATAGATAGTACGACCTACATAACTTTGCCTTGCTGTAGATATTTATGTATTAGACTAATCTATAGATAGTACGAGCTACATAACTTTGCCTTGCTGTAGATATTTATGTATTAGTCTAATCTATAGATAGTACGACCTACATAACTTTGCCTTGCTGTAGATATTTATGTATTAGACTAATCTACAGATAGTACGACCTACATAACTTTGCCTTGCTGTAGATATTTATGTATTAGACTAATCTACAGATAGTACGACCTACATAACTTTGCCTAGCTGTAGATATTTATGTATTAGTCTAATCTATAGATAGTACGACCTACATAACTTTGCCTTGCTGTAGATATTTATGTATTAGACTAATCTATAGATAGTACGAGCTACATAACTTTGCCTTTCTGTAGATATTTATGTATTAGACTAATCTACAGATAGTACGACCTACATAACTTTGCCTTGCTGTAGATATTTATGTATTAGTCTAATCTATAGATAGTACGACCTACATAACTTTGCCTTGCTGTAGATATTTATGTATTAGACTAATCTATAGATAGTACGAGCTACATAACTTTGCCTTGCTGTAGATATTTATGTATTAGACTAATCTACAGATAGTACGACCTACATAACTTTGCCTTGCTGTAGATATTTATGTATTAGACTAATCTACAGATAGTACGACCTACATAACTTTGCCTTGCTGTAGATATTTATGTATTAGACTAATCTACAGATAGTACGACCTACATAACTTTGCCGTGCTATAGATATTTATGTATTAGACTAATCTATAGATAGTACGACCTACATAACTTTGCCTTGCTGTAGATATTTATGTATTAGACTAATCTATAGATAGTACGAGCTACATAACTTTGCCTTGCTGTAGATATTTATGTATTAGACTAATCTACAGATAGTACGACCTACATAACTTTGCCTTGCTGTAGATATTTATGTATTAGACTAATCTACAGATAGTACGACCTACATAACTTTGCCTTGCTGTAGATATTTATGTATTAGACTAATCTACAGATAGTACGACCTACATAACTTTGCCGTGCTATAGATATTTATTTATTAGACTAATCTATAGATAGTACGACCTACATAACTTTGCCTTGGCCTGTTATTAGTACACAGAGCCTTACAGCATCATGCTCATCCAACTTTAGTACCAACCTCGCTTGATACCATCTCCTGTCGTCCCAACCAAGACAAATTACCAATTTAAGTATGCACTTAATGACCTGGTGATTACCTTTGTTTTCATTGGACTTGTTGACAGTTTCCAAATCTCCTTATTATTATTTTACACAAGAAATAATACCCCTCAAAAAATTATTTTCAATTCAAAACTCATTAATCTTCATAAACTAAAAGATATGGATAGATATTTTACACATCATTATCATATTAATAAAAATAATAGAGTTTTTGATTAACGACTAACGAATGTCTACCTACCAATCAATAATCAGATACCCTTTTCAAGGCTTAGTTGTGTTTAAAATAAGGACAACCCGATCTGAGCCCAAAGAACGTTTCAATCATTAGTCTCCTTGAACTCCGAGATCATTCTTTAATCTGATCATAATTTCAATTAATCAATTGACATAATAAATATAATACATATGCCAAGCCTTTTATGACATTTAATGTCAATTCCATGAGCTCCGTCGATAAAATGACATCATAAAATCTGTAAAACTCTGCGAGCAGTTGAAATCCGTGCACCACTATTAACCCTCAAAAAGCTCAGACATGATAGATAGCTCGTGTCGGGATCTCATGTTTTATTGCAGCAGAGATCCATATATAGAAATTTAAGCCATAAAATTAAAATATCACGCCTCGGGGCCCCCTCGTATTTGATAGATTGCCTTTAAATACAAGCTTTTCAAATATTAAAGGCTATACGATATCTAAATGACTTTTTTTTTAAAACTTATTTTTAAGTAGGACAATCAGAAATAGATTTTATTTATATCTTTCTTATTCAAAACAAAGTCATAGATAGGGAGGAGTTTGTAATTTTCTATCAAGCGAAGCAATGAATGCAACGCTGATGGAAAAAGGAGTATGTTCAAGTTTCTTCGTTTCACCAGAAGTTTGCAGAACATTATGCACTGGTGTTTAGCGTGTGCGTCGTGTGTTTGAATGGTGTGATGAGTTATGTGTGTGCATGGTGTGTTTGAATGGTGTGATGAGTTATGTGTGTGCGTGGTGTGTTTGAATGGTGTGATGAGCTATGTGTGTGCGTGGTGTGTTTGAATGATGTGATGAGTTATGTTTGTGCGTGGTGTGTTTGAATTGTGTGATGAGTTATGTTTGTGCGTAATGTGTTTGAATGGTGTGATGAGTTATGTTTGTGCGTGGTGTGTTTGAATGGTGTGATGAGTTATGTTTGTGCGTGGTGTGTTTGAATGGTGTGATGAGTTATGTTTGTGCGTGGTGTGTTTGAATGGTGTGATGAGTTATGTGTGTGCGTGGTGTGTTTGAATGGTGTGATGAGTTATGTGTGTGTGTGGTGTGTTTGAATGGTGTGATGAGTTATGTGTGCGCGTGGTGTGTTTGAATGGTGGGATGAGTTATGTGTGTGCGTGGTGTGTTTGAATGGTGTAATGTGTGTGTGTGGTGTGTTTGAATGGTGTGATGAGTTATGTGTGTGCGTGGTGTATTTGAATGGTGTGATGAGTTATGTGTGTGCGTGGTGTGTTTGAATGGTGTGATGAGTTATGTGTGTGTGGTGTGTTTGAATGGTGTGATGAGTTATGTGTGTGTGTGTTGTGTTTGAATGGTGTGATGAGTTATGTGTGTGCTTGGTGTATTTGAATGGTGTGATGAGTTATGTGTGTGTGTGGTGTGTTTGAATGGTGTGATGAGTTATGTGTGCGCGTGGTGACTTTGAATGGTGTGATGAGTTATGTTTGTGCGTGGTGTATTTGAATGGTGTGATGAGTTATGTGTGTGCGTGGTGTGTTTGAATGGTGTGATGAGTTATGTGTGTGCGTGGTGTGTTTGAATGGTGTGATGAGTTATGTGTGTGCGTGGTGTGTTTGAACGTGTGATGAGTTATATGTGTGCGTGGTGTGTTTGAATGTGTGATGAGTTATGTGTGTGCGTGGTGTGTTTGAATGGTGTGATGAGTTATGTGTGTGCGTGTGCGTGGTGTGTTTGAATGGTGTTATGTGTGTGCGTGATGTGTTTGAATGGTGTGATGAGTTATGTGTGTGCGTGGTGTGTTTGAATGGTGTGATGAGTTATGTGTGTGCGTGGTGTGTTTGAATGGTGTGATGAGTTATGTTTGTGCGTAGTGTGTTTGAATGGTGTGATGAGTTATGTGTGTGCGTGGTGTGTTTGAATGGTGTGATGAGTTATGTGTGTGCGTGGTGTGTTTGAATGGTGTGATGAGTTATGTGTGTGTGGTGTGTTTGAATGGTGTGATGAGTTATGTGTGTGCGTGGTGTATTTGAATGGTGGGATGAGTTATGTGTGTGCGTGGTGTGTTTGAGTGGAGTATGGGTTCTGTCTGAGTGGTGTGTTTGAGTGGTGCGTGGTGTTTGTGTGACTTAAGTTCACCATGGGGCTAGTGCTTAAAGTCACGATGGTCGAGACCTAACGTCACCATGGTGCTGGTGCTTAAGGTCACGGTGGGGGGGGGCACGGGACTTAAGGTCACCATGGTCCTGGTGAATGTTGTCAGCTGTTGGATTAATTGATCACATATATTTCATTTGTACAGACAGTTGTTGATTGATGCCTTCCAATAGAGGTCCACAATATCGAGCATTCTCCCAGCAACAAACAATCACTCTCGATGGCGCCCGTTAGGTACGTTATTCACATGCGTCCCCTACGATTATGTTGACTCGACATGGCCTCAAGTGGCACGAGCATGACACAACGTCTACAATCGGGTACCGAGACATTCTCTCTCGAGTTGATCCAACAATTAGCATTACCGTTTAGGACGTTCAAATTCGAGTCTGACATCGATAAGGTGGCGCGCAACAGATTTACGGCAGGCGTCTGAGATTTGCACGAGACAACTTTTGTTTACCTCCGAATGTCTTGGCCATTGTTGGACCTCTCCACATGTACAAATCCCATTGCTCTGGTTTCTTTTAATCCCCAGACAACGGACTTCAAGTCACCAGTGATGACGTGGCAGACAAAAGTCGACCTCGAAGTCTCGATAAAGTTTTATAAAAATTTGATAACGATTTTTGTTGTCAAAATTTATGATCAGTTCATGTCAACGTTTTTATTTTTCAAATAATATTTGTTTCATAATATGCAATATTTGTTTTCTAAATGTTGGATTTCATGTTTTACGAATGTTCAGGAGTTTAAAAATATTACAGCTATTTTCCGATGCAATATATTTTTCTACTTTTCATTGACATGTATTGTGTCACCGGCGACTGAAGAATTCCCCATTAATCCCCCCATCCCCTAACCTCCCCTTCCCACACCCACCCTGGAAGCGACCGACCTGTGACCGATCTGGAGGGATAACTTCTGGCAGAGATTTGACGTCATCGGTCGTTTGATCGGCATGATGTAATCAAGTGTAGAACAAAGTATTGTGCACGCGCGTTGTTAGCTGACACATGTCATTCATCTCTGTTGTCGGGGGTGAACGTTATTCCGAGGACAGCGGGGCCAAAATAAAACGTCTTCACCGAGACATGAGTCAAGCGCACCACAGTGTGCGGAAGGTCAAGGGTTAAACAAACGCGAAACAAGTAGCTCGCTGCACACAATTGGCTCACGCCAAACAAGTAGATATACCCCATGATTTTTTTCAAAGCCCTTTCAGTTGTCATGAGGGATGTTTATCAGGACTAAATGAAATATTCGATTTTTCAGACAAGCCAAAAAATTGGAAACCAACCTGGACGAAATTTTAATTTTTATTTCCTCTCAGTTTTGTCTTCATAATGGACATCAAGTTTGGGATTAGCACCAAAACAAAAACCAACTCATTATAAAACGTTCCTATCATCAAGAAACCATAACGTTATCTGTACGTTGGAGTTACAACAATCAGCAATGTCTCCACAAAAACCGATGTTGCCACATGCCGTCCTGGCGTCTCTGACTGCATCACACCCCCACCAGCAATGTCTCCACAAAACCCGCTATTGCCACATGCCGTTCTGGCGCCTCTGACTGCCTCACACCCCCACCAGCAATGTCTCCACAAAACCCGCTATTGCCACATGCCGTTCTGGCGCCTCTGACTGCCTCACACCCCCACCAGCAATGTCTCCACAAAACCCGTTGTTGCCACATGCCGTCCTGGCTCCTCTGACTGCATCACACCCCCACCAGCAATGTCTCCACAAAACCCGTTGTTGCCACATGCCGTCCTGGCTCCTCTGACTGCCTCACACCCCCACCAGCAATGTCTCCACAAAACCCGCTATTGCCACATGCCGTTCTGGCGCCTCTGACTGCCTCACACCCCCACCAGCAATGTCTCCACAAAACCCGTTGTTGCCACATGCCGTCCTGGCTCCTCTGACTGCATCACACCCCCACCAGCAATGTCTCCACAAAACCCGATGTTGCCACATGCCGTCCTGGCTCCTCTGACTGCATCACACCCCCACCAGCAATGTCTCCACAAAACCCGATGTTGCCACATGCCGTCCTGGCGCCTCTGACTGCCTCACACCCCCACCAGCAATGTCTCCACAAAACCCGATGTTGCCACATGCCGTCCTGGCGCCTCTGACTGCCTCACACCCCCACCAGCAATGTCTCCACAAAACCCGATGTTGCCACATGCCGTCTTGGCGCCTCTGACTGCATCACACCCCCACCAGCAATGTCTCCACAAAACCCGATGTTGCCACATGCCGTCCTGGCGCCTCTGACTGCCTCACACCCCCACCAGCAATGTCTCCACAAAACCCGATGTTGCCACATGACGTTCTGGCGCCTCTGACTGCCTCACACCCCCCACCACACCCACCACCTCACACATACAAAATCAACAGACGGCGACCGTTACTTCTGTCTGGTATCGATCTTGGCCAACGGCCTGACTTAAGAAAACACACATTTTCCTACCTTTGACCTCGGGGTCTATAGCCTCTAACCTGGTTGACGTCACGACACTGAGCTCCCTGGCGGTGTCACATCTAATCAGTTACAGGTAAAAAAGAAAAAATTAATCCACCGCCCCCCACTCCTCCTTTTAATGTTCATAAACAAAGTCCCCCTCCTCTCATAACCTATTCGTCCCTAGCTTCCTAATAGAAACACTCACAGACTCACATACACACTCACACACACTTAAGGCTTATTACTAATAAGACCAAAAGTTTTTTTAATGGTGTAGTCCTAACTGGTTTTTGGTGCTTCAGTACAAACAAAATCTGACTTATCTCTAGGGGCCGCAGGATTTCAACCCTGATCAACTCTGATGTTGAGCATAGCAGGCGATTATTTTATAACTTTTCTTCTCGGGTATTTTTTTAATAAATTTTATTCTCTGTACTTATGGATTTAATAGCTATAATTTATTATAAAAATCATTGTACCACACAAAACACACAACTTACTCTAAGTAATGATTTATTTATTTTTTTTAAATTAAATTCTTAGTTTTTTAACTGTGTAGCAGAGACGTAAAATATATTCTTGAATGCGAACCATCTTTATTTACCGCTTTTTTCTATTTCAGTAAAAATTTCATATAAAATTTTTAGTTTTCTCTTCGTGCTTCTCATTTCCGTTATAAATTTACTTTACGCGTCGTTAGATCAATATCAAGATGAAGTCAGGCAAACGAGCCAAGAGGCAAACAGCATGCATTTGAATAATGGAGCACGTTAACCCAAGGACAACGCGAGGGATTTATTTATAAAGATGTCCAGGTGTCTTATGTAAAATAGGAAGTTGAAAATATAATCCTACTTTCTAACGTGAACCGAGCATGAGGCCAAAGGCACAACCAAATTAAATAACCAAATGCCGTGAAGAACCTACGACTTGGTGACAAGGAAACTGACACTCAACAGCAAAACAGCTCATGTCTGCTATATAAACATTACAAGGGCATCACATGTAATTTCCTAGGTTGTTTTGGGGAGTACCTATTTGTGTGAAAAGCTCTACTTCACCACGAACTTTAAAATAAAAAAAAACGCACTTACCAAAAAAGATGTTCGGATTAAGAATTTATAAGACCAGGGGCGTTGCCCAGAAATTTTTTCCCTAAACTTAGCTTCCTCACTTGCGCAAACCTTTTGCCGTTGCCTCCATATGCAGGGTACCGAATGACGTCTTACAATCATACAGTCACGTGCATGGATGCCTTCGCCAGAGCATCTCATTTTCTATGAATGCTGTTTCCAGATTGTTCCACGAGTCTGGGGGGGGAGCAACTTTTTGTTTCAAAACCTCCGCTTTGTCATAAATTTCAATAAGTCGAAGTTCAGGACCAAACTCACCGATGAACATCTTCAAGGTCTACTGATGGGGTCCGTTGCGACACACACACACATTCAACCTGGTGTTAAGCTGTGTAGAAAGCCCTGTCATGTCTCTAACTACATGGGATAGGACTCATGGGAGTGTATGGGGATAGGACTCATATGAGTGTATGGGGATAGGACTCATAGGAGTGTATGCGCTCATGTCTCTAACTACATGGGATAGGACTCATGGGAGTGTATGGGGATAGGACTCATAGGAGTGTATGGGGATAGGACTCATGGGAGTGTATGGGGATAGGACTCATAGGAGTGTACGGGGATAGGACTCATGGGAGTGTATGGGGATAGGACTCATGGGAGTGTATGGGGATAGGACTCATGGGATTGTATGCGCTTTTAGGGAGACGTTATCGGTTTTCACATCTTTTATCTATTGTAAAAAAATCCCTTTTGTGTGAATTTCTTGATGTGGCCCGACTCACTCGGACTCTACCATCACGTGCCTTTCAATCCCTTAGTTGGATACTTTTTGTGATAGAGGAGAACAGCAAAATGTTACGGACGGAAGTAAAATTAAACTCATAATTCTCTTATTTATAAAGTTGTGATTAAATTGTTAGGACAAAATCGACGGGCCGAAATAGGACGTCATTTATTACTTCACTAAAAGATGGTCCGTATGTGTTACCTTCTATACGGCTTGTCATTTCTAAAACCGGAAAACGTCAAAACTCATTGAGCAATGTTCTATTTTTAGATTACATTTGAGCGGAACAAAAGGTTTTGAAGCATAAATACAGTCGAATCAATAAGCTCTCAACACTGTTAGCATAGTAAAATTACGAAACTTTTCTCTTGTTCAAGTCCAATAAGCTGTATTAAATTAACAAAGAATTAGCAGATAGTTGATAAGATACTTCCTTCTCAATATAACTATATTTACATATCGACTCGCATCTTTTATTAAATTTTATGAAATTCTTCCCCAAAAAGACGCCAATATTTCTATTAATAGATTTCCGCCATATTATGACAAGGGCTATTGCGCTATTGGTAAGGTTGATGTTTAATATGTAACTTTGGCCCCCAATTCGATTGAAAGTTTGTGCAAGTGTAGTTTCAGTTATTGATAGATTGAATATAATAGACAGACCAAAAAAAATAAAAATAGATTTGAAAATGTTAATGTTTGTTTTTCTTTTAATATCAATGTTTATTATTATACGAAATTATTAAACTGCAACTAAAATTAGTTGAAACTATGGGAATGCTAAAAAAGACATTTTTTTATTCTATGAAGTTAAACGGAGATTTATCAGAATAGAGCAACAGTTTTATTTCTATGAAGTGTAACGGAGATTTCCTAAAAGAAGTTCATTAGAATAGAGCAACAGTTTATTTCTATGAAGTGTAACGGAGATTTCCTAAAAGAAGTTCATTAGAATAGAGCAACAGTTTTATTTCTATGAAGTGTACCGGAGATTTCCTAAAAGAAGTTCATTAGAATAGAGCAACAGTTTTATTTCTATGAAGTGTAACGGAGATTTCCTAAAAGAAGTTCATTAGAATAGAGCAACAGTTTTATTTCTATGAAGTGTAACGGAGATTTCCTAAAAGAAGTTCATTAGAATAGAGCAACAGTTTTATTTCTATGAAGTGTAACGGAGATTTCCTAAAAGAAGTTCATTAGAATAGAGCAACAGTTTTATTTCTATGAAGTGTAACGGAGATTTCCTAAAAGAAGTTCATTAGAATAGAGCAACAGTTTTATTTCTATGAAGTGTAACGGAGATTTCCTAAAAGAAGTTCATTAGAATAGAGCAACAGTTTTATTTCTATGAAGTGTAACGGAGATTTCCTAAAAGAAGTTCATTAGAATAGAGCATTAGTTAACAATCAACTTATTTAAAATATAAAATATGTTTTTAAAAGAATTTTTAAAGAAAAAATTAAAGAGGGAGAAAAATGACGTTTGAAGGGGGATAATCGAAACACATTTTTGAGTCCTTTTTTAAAACAATTTTGTCCATTACAGCAGCCGTAAGAGTATCATCGCCCAAAAGGGTACAAAAGGAGGGTGTCAACCGGGCAACACAGATCTGGCAAGCCGTATAAGTGGGCTGCCCACACTAACACCTACCAAAAAAAAGTTTGGTGGTATTGTGCACATAAAAATTCAGTTTAAAATACACATTTAAAAATAAACACAAACACAAACACAGGAGGTAAAAGTGAACACAAAATGTTCAGCCCCGTCTGTAACATTCCCACGTCCGATTGAGTCATGACCTTGACCAAAGATAAAACTCGAAGGTGACCAACGGAATTTTTTGGGGCAGATAAACGAAGCAGTTGAAGACGACAGAGAGGTCATGGTCTGGTCAAAAGTTGAAACCATTCAAGCGGTTTTGTCCGCGGTTGGCTGACGTGAGAGGGCCGGGCTGTTAAACTTGGCACGTAAGACATCCTGGTGTTGGGGGAGACTAGATACACTGCTTTCTGTTGGTGTTAGGGAGACTAGATACATTGCTTTCTGTTGGTGTTAGGGAGACTAGATACACTGCTTTCTGTTGGTGATAGGAAGACTAGATACACTGCTTTCTGTTAGTGTTAGGAAGACTAGATACCCTGCTTTCTGTTAGTGTTAGTGAGACTAGATACACTGCTTTCTGTTAGTGTTAGTGAGACTAGATACACTGCTTTCTGTTAGTGTTAGTGAGACTAGATACACTGCTTTCTGTTAGTGTTAGTGAGACTAGATACACTGCTTTCTGTTGGTGTTAGGAAGACTAGATACACTGCTTTCTGTTAGTGTTAGTGAGACTAGATACACTGCTTTCTGTTGGTGTTAGGAAGACTAGATACACTGCTTTCTGTTAGTGTTAGGAAGACTAGATACACTGCTTTCTGTTAGTGTTAGTGAGACTAGATACACTGCTTTCTGTTGGTGTTAGGAAGACTAGATACACTGCTTTCTGTTAGTGTTAGGAAGACTAGATACCCTGCTTTCTGTTAGTGTTAGTGAGACTAGATACACTGCTTTCTGTTAGTGTTAGTGAGACTAGATACACTGCTTTCTGTTGGTGTTAGGAAGACTAGATACACTGCTTTCTGTTAGTGTTAGGAAGACTAGATACCCTGCTTTCTGTTAGTGTTAGTGAGACTAGATACACTGCTTACTGTTAGTGTTAGTGAGACTAGATACACTGCTTTCTGTTGGTGTTAGGAAGACTAGATACACTGCTTTCTGTTAGTGCTAGGAAGACTAGATACACTGCTTTCTGTTGGTGTTAGGAAGACTAGATACACTGCTTTCTGTTAGTGTTAGGAAGACTAGATACACTGCTTTCTGTTAGTGTTAGGAAGACTAGATACACTGCTTTCTAATGGTGTTAGGAAGACTAGATACACTGCTTTCTGTTAGTGTTAGGAAGACTAGATACACTGCTTTCTGTTAGTGTTAGGAAGACTAGATACACTGCTTTCTGTTGGTGTTAGGGAGACTAGATACCCGTTGGATTTTTATAGAAAATAAAAAGTAAAAACGGTCAAATGAATGTTAAACATAACTATTTTTTTTATGATATTTGCTAACATGAGCTTACTGCCTCGACACATGGTATTTCTGTTATGGAAAGTGAAACTTAACGAACTGAAGTCTGAAGATTATTTTTTTCCCCCATCTGATGTTAATATTTTCCCGTCCATGGTTCCCCCTGTTTAATGTTGATAAACACTGGTAAATGTTGATGCACCTTTTAGCCCCCATCTCCCATTCTCGGAATGTAACATGTCACGTGGCACCTGCGGACTAAATGAAAATCTCCTAGCTCATATTCAGAAATTTTCTTTTTTTATATCTCTGACTACGTGTCTTATTGAGACGGGTACATCCAACCCAACAAATTTATGAATGAGAGATGACGTCTGGCGTTTGAACT
Source organism: Ampullaceana balthica (assembly GCA_944989445.1). NCBI lineage: Eukaryota > Metazoa > Mollusca > Gastropoda > Lymnaeidae > Ampullaceana > Ampullaceana balthica. The sequence goes on along the minus strand of CALYLW010000004.1, from coordinate 4,549,926 downwards.
CCAAACTTCATTCAATGATAACAGCTGTGGGGACATCTTGTGTACACACTGTACCTGTAACCGGTGGGCACTGGTACACACTCTTTACACGTAACCGGTGGGCACTGGGCACTGATTAGGGGGGGGTACGTTTCAAGGGCTGGTGACATCTGGACATGAAAGGGGAAAAAACGGTTTGGGGAAAGTGCAGATCAAGAGAAGTGCATCGATGAGCTACCGGGGTACTGCAGTAGACGAGGGGATTATTACTGCAGGGAACGAGCATGTGATGAGAGCTGTGGACCGGGGGGGGGGTGCTGAGAGCTGTTTGGATTAATATGGTTATCTCGTTCGATTGTAATTGTATGGCTTCATTTCACAATATCTGATTATATCCTATGAGCTTCATGTGAATAACTCGTATGATTAGAATAATTCGGCTTAATATTAATGAATTGCATGATTATGCTAATAGTGTTTAGTATGATTATAACTCAATAATTAGATAGCTTCAAAGAATTATCTCGGAAAATCGTAAGTGAAATAAAATATACTGGATTCATGACAAACTGTATTTAAAATATTGCCAGAAAATTTCACGTATCTTTAGTTAAAGAAACTTGTGTACATTTTAGAGGTGTGGGGATACTGCTGAGGCGGTTAAGGGCCAACCCAGTTTTGTGAAATTCTTGCTGTTTTGACGTCGTTTTGACGGTCTCTATGTTTAGCACAAAAGCAACACAGGTGATACTTCAGGTTTGAGGTTATTTCACCCATCCCCCACTTTCAATTACGTCATACAAGCTAAACTCAAGACAAAGAGCAAACTCGTGTAGTTACCGCCTGGTGTCAATAGTTTGAGCTATCCACGACGGTATTAAACCATTACACGTACCAGGTATTTTACTTTTCTAATATTGGTATGTTTATCGGTATACACTTCCTTGAGAGTGGGGCACATTATTATGATATATCTAATAGTGGGGCACAGTATTATGATATATCTAATAGTTGGGTACACCATTATGATATATCTAATAGTGGGGCACAGTAACAGTAAAATACTTAGGGTGGGACAAAGTAAATGTATTGGGATATATCTAAGAATGGGACAACGTATTAGGATATGGTATCTACGAGTGGGACACAGTAACAGGATAGATCTAAGAATGGGACAGAGTAACAGGATAGATCTAAGAATGGGACACAGTAACAGGATAGATCTAAGAATGGGACACAGTAACAGGATAGCTCTAAGAATGGGACACAGTAACAGGATAGATCTAAAAATGGGACACAGTAACAGGATAGATCTAAGAATGGGACAGAGTAACAGGATAGATCTAAGAATGGGACACAGTAACAGGATAGATCTAAAAATGGGACACAGTAACAGGATAGATCTAAGAATGGGACATATCCACACAAAAAAGTAAAGTCAACATTTTTTCTGGAAAGAATTAGATATCCCTCAATTCAAAAAACAAAACAAAAAAACAATGAAAAAAACAGAATCATGTGATAATGAAACTATCGAGCAATCTGTCGGGTGCTGCCAGTTGTTATCCGAATCTCTCGTGATTCTAGTGGATTAAACTTTCAGTAAGACATCCTGTCAACGAGTGTAACACTGGATTAACGTAATCCACGAAGCTAAGATAAGGGAGTTCTCAGATTAGCTCACATGAAATTCATCAGGAATATATCCCTCTCGTGCAATAACTCCCCCGAATTTGCCCAGCAACGGAAGTGACGTAGTGCATGCCGACTGACGTCTGGCCAACAGCGGTGGTTACGTCCCTTATCTTCTGCTTACTGAGACGTTTTGCTGATTGATAGTGACTTATTTAATTTCCTCGGGTTAGAGGGTACAGCCGAGGCCGTAACGAGGGTTAATTCTAGACCAGACCAGAGTAATGTCACCCTGGGGCCGTCATTTCACAGTCCACCCCGAAGCCTCGTTGTCGCACTAAATGTAACACAGTAATTCCCCCCCCCCAACTCTTGCGTCGCTCCCAGTAGGTCAAGAATGTTAAATGTTGTCCAGTTCGTGATGAATGTCACGTGACCGCCCAACCAGCTTACGCTTGGTGGGGTGGGGGGAATGACACAAACAATGACCAGGACAATGAGACAATCCCTCGCTTAGGTTATATGACACTATAGGGTCTTGGAGCAATACTACAGCAATGGACAGAAACGTTATGAGTAAATATAGTAATATCCAAAATATAGTAGTGAGCCCGAGTGAACCTACAATCTCAAACCTACTATCCACCGTGCGCCACATTTAATGGGATTTTTTGGAGGACGAATCAAAAGATTCCCTCCACGGGGCAAATAGGACGGCAAATCCTAATGGGTCTTTAGGTGTGGGCTTTGCATTGTGGGGGAGAAGAACGAGTCGGTGTCAATGGAATTATTGAAAACACGTTGAAATTAACGATATAATCAGTTGGAAAAGGGGGGTGGGCAGTATTTTATCTTAAATGGCTAACTTTTTTTTTAAAAAATCTATGTTGAAGGTAATTCAGCGAAAAACTTTTAGAAAGAGTAGATGGCTGCCAGAGCTAAGAACAATATCTTCTAAAGACATATATAACAATAACCAATGAATTACTCTTTATCTTTAAACAATTTGTTTAAAGAGACGCTAACGTACACAGCAGTTCTTTTTAAGCGTTGTTAATTGTGCTGAAATAACAATATATTTTTTTAAAGTCTGGTGTGATGAAAGAGGTTTTGATTGCCAGCACTATTGACCCACATACTACGTTTAGTATTATATTAATTCATTGATGTTACAGCAAAGGTGTTTGGTTTTGCTTTTCTTTCGAAAAGACAAAACGAAAAAAAAATATAGAAGCGTCAGTTGTTGTTTTTTTCCAAATAGAAATAAATTATAAATTTAAAGCATCATCATTAGATGGAAACAGTATGTGGACATCTAGAATGGAAACAGTCTGTCAGTATGTGGACATCTAGAATGGAAACAGTCTGTCAGTATGTGGACATCTAGAATGGAAACAGTCTGTCAGTATGTGGACATCTAGAATGGAAACAGTCTGTCAGTATGTGGACATCTAGAATGGAAACAGTCTGTCAGTATGTGGACATCTAGAATGGAAACAGTCTGTCAGTATGTGGACATCTAGAATGGAAACAGTCTGTCAGTATGTGCACATCTAGAATGGAAACAGTCCGTCAGTATGTGGACATCTAGAATGGAAACAGTCTGTCAGTATGTGGGCATCTAGAATGGAAACAGTCTGTCAGTATGTGGACATCTAGAATGGAAACAGTCTGTCAGTATGTGGACATCTAGAATGATGAAAACTTAGACTCACCGAATCGTCGATGCTGATATCAGCAAGATGTCTGAAATCCAAGATGTCTGAAACCCAAGATGTCTGAAATCCAAGATGTCTGAAATCGAAGATGTCTGAAACCTAAGATGTTGATATGTGTAAGATTGCACACTCCACAAATATCCACTCTTAAAGTGTTACATTGTGGGAGTCCACAAATTAAATCTCATTTCACGATCTTTCTGATACAGTAGATCTCGTCACAAGCTGAATGACCGCTCAGAAGAAACACTGGACATGTTTGACGACACGACATTGACAACTAACACGGGCTAACAAGGAACAATGGGAATCTCTGAAGCATAACAATAAACTCAGGACTAAAATGTGCTTTTTTTTATTACCACGTTTTTATTAACTCGCTTTCGTTGGGCATTGTTTGCTGGTTTGTCCAAGATTTTTTCAAATCTGCCAACGTAAAATTGAACCACTTCTGATGGTCCAAGAGATCTGAAAATTTTACCACAGATAGATCTTGGATGACAATGCATTGTATTAAAATTTCAGATCGATCGAATGTACCGTTATTAAATTATTTAACTTTTTAGTTTATCTATAGTCTATATATAAGCATCTGTACCGTCGGCTTTTGTTGATATTCGTGAGTTCCCACCGTGACCACATCACAATGTTTTTAAAACGTTGGCCGGGCGCTTGTGAGGTGTTTGGTAAAATAAATAGAGGCAAAAAAATATTGTTAAAAACCAAGTTTTTATTAGTGGACTAAAAAAAAATAAATAAAGGTAAAAAACCACGTTTTTACAAGCGGACTAAAAAGAAGAAAATAAAACAAAACCGTAAAAACAAAGTTCTTGACTATAAATCCCTTATATATGAGACATAACTAACAGTAGTGATTATTTTCAAACACGACAAACATTTACAAACTGAATCTGTCTTTACTCAAATTTGCTTCATAACCCGAGGGGGAGATGGGCAAAGTCTGGTCACCGATTTGCTTGACCGAGCTCAGCGCGACACGTAAAATGTAAACAAAAGCAACCCGGTTCTTCGAAGGGTCGCCTCAAAGCGTCAACTCAAACTTTCACGTGGGAAAAAACAATAATAAACCGTGAATTTGAATTACATATGTTATATAAGGAAAAACTAAAAATGCATTAATTTAATTACGGTACAGATCTGAAATTTTAATACGATGCATTGTTAGGTGAGACGGGTCCGTGTGCCAAATTTCAGCTCGATCGGATCACTGGAAGTGGGTCATTTTCGACTTTTGTTTTTCCGCCCGCCCGCCCATGAGATGATGAGACGGCCGCGAAGTTAATATAAGGGATTTAATAATTTAAAACTTGTAAGTTCAAGTACTTTCATTTAATATGACTAAAAACGTGGGGCTGGTGTTTGGTATAAAAATTAAAGATTTCTAATTTAGAAGGCAAAAGAGAGATCTTTAAGTGAGAGTATGAGTGATCTGCATATGTTAAACCTCATAAGCGCCCGCCCCACGTTTTTAGTCATATTAAATTAACGTACTTGTACTTACCAGTTTTAAATTATTTTCTTCTTTTTAGTCCGCTTGTAAAAACGTGGTTTTTGAAAATCATTTTTTTACCTTTATTTATAAAATACCATAACATTGTAGTTAACACGACTGACCACCACCCCCCTCCATCCCTTAATGAAGAAGTTGCGTTCAATGCTGCCTGATGGGGTCACAATCCCACCACCCAAAATAAACTTAAGGAGACATTTCGCCAAAAGTAGTCAAATGGAGTGACCATACTTTATGGTAAACTTACTTCAAGCTGTTGTGACATTTTAGTGGCCTAATCTCTTCATACTAGATATTTTGAAGTGTTTTTAACATTAAAATTAAACATAAGCTCTGTAGTCTTGTCAAATATGTTATTGTTTGTTTTTCTTCATGTTTTATATTTTCCTAAATCCTACCATTCTCATCTGAATCACCCCTCCCCACACTTCAAGGGACGAAGCCACGCATGTCTGACTTTACTCAATGGTGGAAAGACGATCAAACATCCTCTTATGATCTTTACACAAGAAACAATTGAGCGTCAAGTATCATGGGGTAAACATCAGACGACTCTCGTCAGACAATTGTGAGCAGACACAAAATCTTAATAACGGTAATCATTAATCGTGAGAAAAGGCTTTTAAAGCAGAAAATAATGTTCTTTACACAGATAACACAGAGATGGGCTGTGTTGAAGGGTTGAAAGAAAACTTCTAGAGTCAAATGATTTGAATTAATTAATTCAATTGGTTTTTAAATTAATTTGTCCTTGGTATTTGAACTTTTTTTCTACGCAGGCTTTCGGTATTTATAATTATTATTAATTATAAAACTATAAAATTTGCAATTGTCACGCAAGTCAGTCAGTCTGTCCTGACGCTACTAATTTTAGAAAGCAGGGAAAACCAAATTACTGCACCAATGCATCAAAAGGTGTGCAAATTGAAGATGCGCTGAAAAAAAAATAATATTGCGTCATTGTTTTCGCTCATATTTTAATTTTGGAAAAGGGATCAATGTGAAAAGAGGATTTGATGATGGTTAATTATAAAATAAAATAACAAACGGGGCGCCGTAGGCGCCCTGCAACCCCTATTATAAAATACTTCGTGACAATTTCAGAAAGTTTAATATTTCGTATTTATCAAACAAGGATAAGTTAGTTGGGCTTTTGAAAAAGGTCGGCGCCGTAGGCGCCCTAAAAAAAGTTCATTTTTTATAAAATAAATAGATTTCAGCTGAAAACTTCTGTCATTTTTGACGGGTGATACGCTAGTAAACAATATAATTTTCAATTGTCACGCAAGTCAGTAGTGTCTGTCAGTCAGTCCTGAAGCTACTAATTTTAGAAAGCAGGGAAAACCAAATTACTGCACCAAAGCATCAAAAGGTGTGCAAATTAAAGATGCGCTGTAAAGAATATTACATGACGTCCATGTTTTCGCTCATATTTTAATTTTGGAAAAGGGATCAATGTAAAAAGAGGATTTGATGATGGTTAATTATAAAATCAAAAAAGAAACGGGGCGCCGTAGGCGCCCTGCAACCCCTATTATAAAATACTTTGTGTACATTTCAGAAAGTTTAATATTTCGTATTTATCAAACAATGACAAGTAAGTTGGGCTTTTGAAAAGGGTCGGCGCCGTAGGCGCCCTAAAAAAGTGCGTTTTTTATAAAATAAATAGATTTCAGTTGGAAACTTCTGTCATTTTTGACGGGTGTTCGCTAGTCTTACCATATTTCTCTATCACTCAGAAACCAAACCCAACTTACTTTTAATGGAATTTTTTATATGTTCAGTGTTCAACACTCTACTGTATTTACATTTTACATATCAAATATATTTAATATTTATTTTTATTTATATATGTATTTGACATGCGATGCAAACAAACTTCAATCATAGGTCAAGGTTAAGGTAACTTTACAAGGGTTGAATTAATTGCAGTATATAGCACAAATGAATGTATGCCTAGTCTAACAGAACACAAATTCTCTCAAAATAAGTTCAGAAGCATTTAGTAACAATTAATAACTAATTATTATTGTAAGTAAATGAAATTTTATGTTTAAACGTTTTTGAAATACAGTAATCCCTTATCTCCTTTCAAGTTGATTTATTTTTTATAACTTGATTTTTTAAATTTTATTTTTATTATAATTATTATTATTATTATTTTTTTGTAATTTGTTTTTTCCTTGCTGGCAACCAAAGGCTTCACGAGGGTTGGTGTCATCCAGTGCGTTAGCTCATGGTGTCAACCCCTCACGACTTACCACATAGACCTCCTCCTAGTTTATCAGGCCAAATATCAGGAACATAAAGAATTTTACATTTTTTGTCACCCATTGAGATGCTGCCACCCGGTGAGGTCCGCACCCCCCGCACCCCACTAGTGACGCCTCTGCTCGCAACCCAAGCAGCAATACTGTCATAAATTCAGAAGCCCGATGAATAATATTATATTACACTGAGCGAAATTGTCACGTGTGTAAATTGTCACGTGTGTAAACAAAACAAAAAATATAACACTGGCGAGACTGAAATCAAAACAGCGACCTGAAAGCTAAAGTTGAAAGCGTTTCTTGGGAATGAAAACCCAATCGAACAAATTTTGAAAAAACATCTGCGTAAAAAATGTCAATTTCAAATCGTTTCCTTTTATTTATTTTTATGGTCAGTCTTTGATGATCACCCCCCAGCCCCCCCTTGATGAAAGTGACTTGGTGTCATCAAATCTCATTGTATTGTCTAATCTTTTCCACAACAGGGTTACGACGGTTCGGTTGATAAATCGCTTATTTGTTTAGGGACCTCAGGTGAACGGGTTGGGGGCGGGGATTGGGTAAGTTAACCCGAACTTTATTATCTTCCCATCTGGTGTCAAGTTTTGTAGCGAGTTCAAAAGATTAGAGCCCATGAGCTAAGGATCCATTTCTTCAGTTTTCTCATTTCCTGTTATATTTTATGACTGAGTTTTAGCAGGAAAAAAAGGAACTTCTGTTAAAAAGACTATTGATCTGTCACGTGTGACATTTGTAAATATGCCCGGTTCACAGTGCCCATCGGTAGTGCACCAAGATAAACGAACGAGTGGATTTCAATGATTCTCCAATTGTAAGATGTAAATGCCCCTAAAGCAGTGCTTCTAGAAGTGGTGGTCCGTGGACTGGTGCCGGTCCGTGGGCCATCAGCTGACGGTCCGTAGACGTTATCAAGAAAGGACATAAAATATGATTATAATCCTCCATTTGCAACCATTAATACTAACCCCATATAATATGTCAATTTTTCGGCAATAAGCACTTAAAATAAAACAAATAAAATAAATTACATTTCGCCACCACGCCAGTACAGAGAAAATAGTGCACCGGTCCCTGGTGGAATAGAAACATTTCTGCCGGTATGCCACATTAAAAGTTTGAGAAGCACTGCCCTAAATAACTGTACATTTTACATTAGAAGATCAAGGTGTTACACAGTGGTTGTTAACATAATTCAATTTTACAATTTTGTCTTCCTCATAATTCTGAAATACTAAACCTTGCTTCGAGCATACAAACTGTTTCAAGACAGATGATTTTTTCAATGGAAACAATTTTACATCACCGATAACACAATAAGATTAGTCATCATATTACATTCTATAAATAGTTTATGATTCCCAATCACCAACAGGGCCTAGAAAGTTCAATTCGTCAATAAAATACTTTTTAAAACACAAGAATTCATGCTATTTGAGAGCATTCTATAATTTGTTACTTTTGTAGTCACGCACGCCCATTGTGGACAGTGGACAGATCATGTTTTGGATTCTGGTATGACGGTCCCGTTGGTATAGGAAGGGCATAAGACATCTCTCGTACTTTGAAGAGATTTCTGGGTACAGTAGAAGTCCATTAGTCCGGCATCCAACAGTCCGGAAAGCCCGATAGTCCGGCATCGCTCCGGAAAATTGTAAAAAAAAATTCTCCAAAAGTGTGTCTTTCAAGCAAATAAAAATGCTCGAGAGCTATTCGGAAGTTTTCGGGGTAGTTCGGGATCACCCGGAAGCGCTCTGTAAACCCTCAGCCTACTCAAAATCGTGAAGAAAGTGACTCAGATGCCGAAACGGAAGAAAAGGAAAAAATCAGCTGGGCAGAAGCTGCAGAATCACTCAATAAGTTTATCTCTTTTACTGAGGCTAGTACTAGCTACAGTGCTTCAGAAATTATTGATTTCCAAATCATTAGAAATAAATTTTATAATTAACACCCAAAGTCAAGAAAACAAAAAGACATTCGTGACTTTTTTAAAATATAAGTGAAATAAGTTTTATAGTACGTGTACATACATTATATGAAATGTAAAATAAACGTTGTTGTATTTGCAGCAATAATAATTGAATACTGTATTTGTATTTCAATTATTAACCTAATTATTCTTATAATTACGATTTATGTATGTATGTAGTTAAAAAAAACAAAGTACTTTTGTTTTACGGCAAAGCCTACACTAAAAAGAAGGGCACCGCCCGATAGACCGGAATTTTCGATAGTCCGACACCGAGCCGATCCCGAACGTGCCGGATTATCGGACTTCCACTGTAATTATTTCGAGGCGTTTAAAAATCATTTAGTTAAAGTTAAATAAGATTTTAACTTCCAGTCCAACATTTCATAGGATTATCTCTTCTATCTAATTAAGTTTATTAACAAAACTTCCGACTGAAGTGATGCCACATGAGATATTTATGTTAGTTTTGTTGGTTCACTTTAAAATTATATATTTTTATTTTTTTAAAATTATTTTCTTTTTCTTTTTTTGGGGGGTTTGGGGGGGGGTCGTGTTTTTTTTTGGTTTTTTGTTGTCATGTCAGCTTTGATAAAAAAAACTAAAATCCTCTTCAAATGTTTACGTTTTCACAGGTAAAATCCCTACCCATCCCCTCCTGCTTCCCTTACTTAACACCAGACAACAGACGTTGAAGTCGTCAACATTTCGTTCAATGATAAGATAACTGATTAGAGCGCAACCACTTATCTTATTGGACCAACAACCAGTTATGTTTCATAGACACAAAATGTGTTTAATTTGACTTTTAAAAAATCCAGGCAAACACATACAGGTATGTGAGTTTGTTTCTTTTTTAAATAATTTTTATAGGTTTAGTAACTCTAAACCAATTATAACTGTTTGACATGCGAGCCAAGCTAATGTCAATGCTAGTTAAAACCCTAACTTTTGCATGGTATCTAATTAAAAATATTACTAAAAGTTTTATAGCACATTTAAATGTGTATGACTCCGTGCGACAGAGCAAAAATAATCTCACATTAAATATTATTATGTATTAATAGTTATCAATTAATGTTTTAAGTTATAATAAGAAGATATGCAATAAATGTAGTCGCTATCTCTATTCAAATGCTATTTTCTCTCCCTTGAAAATACTTTTAAAAAAAATTCCTTTAAACTTATAACATTGCTTCTTTTCTTTTCTTTTTTCACGGATAAAACTCAGATCTATCGTGACTGGGTGGTTTGAGAAAGAAGTGGCGGAAGGACTGAAAGATTTTTGTTTCCTTAATGAGTGAAGTCCATTATGAATTCAATCAAGGAGTAAGTGGTTCAATTACAAAATAAACAACAACAAGACTATTTAAAAAATATGTCGTCATCATTTATTGTCATCAAACAGATATAAACGTGTGCTAACTCTCAAACCAATAGGAGTACGGGTCGTTGGGGAAAGTTCAATTGTAAGATTTCACCCGGACAAAAGGATTAACTAATTGTGAGGTTAATTAACGATCGATAAAAATAAGCTAACAAAAGTTGTTCTGCCTAATTTGTTTTTTAAATGTTAGGTACTACCCCCCCCCTTTTCCTCTCTCCCCGCTTGCCATGAATGCGTAGTGATGCCCACGGGTCGCAGTGATTTTTGACTGTGCCCCACACCCTTCCTATTCAATCCACAGTCTGTGGTCCTCGGGTCAGTTTACACATCTGACCTTGTTTTGGTTTAGCTACGTTGTCCATGTACGTGCTAGAAAGTTCTGGACCCTAATTTTTATGAAAGATATGTTGTTCTCGTAGAATTTAAACCCAGAACTTTCCTAAAGACTTAGTATATAAGGGAGAGAAGAGATAGAGATAGGGAGAGCAATCGCCTGCATCACACGAGAAGAGTACCAAACTAGGCTGGCCACTATTTTAATTGTTACCTGTCATTGTTAACCTTCTACTGTAAACGCTATCGGCTATTGTGAGTTTTTATCTCTTAACTATATTTATGTATGTTATTAGTCGTTATTGTTAGATCTATATTAGGTTAAGAGTTGAACTAATTATACTGTTTATTCCTAACCACAAGGTATCGTGTGTTTAATTGTCATTTACTTGTTATTATTTCATTGTATTAAATTAAGAATTGTAAAGTCAGTTACTGTGTTAAATCTTTCTTTTTGTGTTACGTGCCGTGTTAAACGAGCCATTTAATCATTTCTCTCAACTTTATTGTAAGTAAGAGAGTTAATAACCCTGCAGACGTAACATAAACATCTGTTTAAAGTTTTAAAAATTTAAAGTCTTTGTCGACGTCCAAGCGTAATGTAGGTTAACAACGTAACAACATAAATAGATCTATATGTGATATAAAATATGAACTGGTCAGAAATAATTGTTTTAAAAAAATTTAACCGTTATATCCTACAGCCGTAGAATGCTGAAACAAAGAAATGAGGTCAAAGGGCAAACATTTTGACTGTCCCATCACACTCGAGCCTACCCCACGTTTTACTTGATATCCTCAGGATCCGACCCTGACTTTTTTTCATTCAACAACACAAATCCCAATGATCTTATCTGTACACAAACCTAACACACTTGCCGCCTATTGTCTCGTCCCCCGTGCTAGATTAACTGGCTTACACGCGAGCCTGGTTACGTCACAACGTTGTATTTTAATTTGTCATGATGATTTATGATTTATTCACGGATAGAATCGGTGATGGGGCGGTGGTTAGGGGTGAGGGGGTGTCTTTTAGTTAAGAAGTCTTGATCCTCTAATGCCGAGGTATTAGTCTCATAGGGGACGGAATTCATTCCCTTTGGCTTCAGGGGTTAATCAACATAAATTCTGATGTTTTCAATTTGCCGTGTTACAACTAATGATCATTGCCAGGGTCACGACCAATAAACTTGGGTTGACCATTGGACTGGGATCGACCATTGTAATGAAAGCGACCATTGGACTTTAATCGGCCATTGGACTGGAATCGACCATTGTAATGAAAGCGACCATTGGACTTTAATCGGCCATTGGACTGGAATCGACCATTGTAATGAAAGCGACCATTGGACTTTAATCGACCATTGTAATGAAAGCGACCATTGGACTTTAATCGACCATTGGACTGGAATCGACCATTGTAATGAAAGCGACCATTGGACTTTAATCGACCATTGTAATGAAAGCGACCATTGGACTTTAATCGACCATTGTAATGAAATCGACCATTGGACTTAAATCAACCATTGTAATGAAATCGACAATTGGACTTGAATCGACCATTAGAGTGGAGCAGACCACTAGAGTGTAGTCGGGACCTTACATGAATTGTTAAAAAAAGGTCACAATTTCCTCCAAAAACCCCTCCGGGCATTAACTGTTATAAGTTTTCTTTTTACTTAAAACCCATTTCCTATTACACATAACCCATTTCCTATTACATATAACCCATTTCCTATTACATATAACCCATTTCCTATTACATATAACCCATTTCCTATTACATATAACCCTACACCAGTATTGTGTTTGAAGTGTATATTAAAGTGAGGGTAGAATGAAAACATAGAAGGAGCTTAGGGAACATGTTCCCTATCCAAAAATTATTTACAGTAACGGCTAATCCCACATTGACAGTTTACGTAATCCGTCCCCATCACATGCACAACTCTGTGATGGATTGTTGCTAGCTCGTGGACTGAGTCACTCGAGGCGTGCTGGAGTTTAAAATAAATAAATTATGCAGGCCTTCATTGTTTCAATTTTTTTTTCTAAACTAGTAATTAGATATGAACAGTTTGGGAATTCTGTTTGGTGCTTGCATAAGAATGCGATGGGAACTTTAGAATTAAGAAAATATGTTATTAATTTGAGTTCACTCGCTATCGGAAACATAACAGAACAAATTTCCTAGAGATTGAGATAAAAATTGCCCCGTGTTCACATTGGCCCTCGTGATATGGCTGGATAGTTGTCAAAGTTTGGTTGCCTAAAGAATTATTTAACGAATCAAATTAACACTCAGTGTTTGTCGTTGGCATTCTTAACCGCGTCTCCACAGTTAAACCAATTGTGTAGATCCGCCCCTGTGGTAAGTGTTTTCTAGACATGAACGTGATCTCGCGTTTCCACTTCACACACACATACACACAAGCACACACACACTAACATAAAACACGCATACACACAGCGAATGACACAACTTCCACTAATGGTCGAAACAGAATTAGTGAAGCAGAATGTGACAAGCGATATGGCCTTATCTTGACCCCTGGGCTCTGCGTGAGGTCATGCCGAGGTCACCGTTACAAACATCCTCTTGGGCATCAACATTCTTCTTAATTTCTGAATCTCCGCTGATCCCTGCCGTGTCCAATTGTAAACCTGTTTTGTTGTTTTGTTTTGGTTTGATTTGTTGTTTATAAGAGAATTAGAATAGACAAGCGCAATACTCGTGCTACATTACGGAGTCGGCATAATAAAGATATTAGTACTTTGTTTTTTGAATCTCATGTTGAGTGATGATATTGATATTGATGCCTGCCACTACCAATGAAAAGTAAACTTTAAAAGTTCACAAATTTGCCCCTCTATATATAAATAATAGTGCCACTAATTAGCCTCGATCTTAACCCAGTGCATAAATTTCTTCTTATTTACATCGTCTCATTTTCACGAATTATTATAAGCTCAAACAATGAGGTCATGTCATATAATGTTTTACGGTGAGAAACACAACACGCTCATTTAATCTCCACACCAAAATGTTTATTATTTTTACAACTTAATTTTGAATTTTAAAATAAAATAATCTGTCTGGCAGAGGCGTCACTAGGTTTTGGTGTCACCCAGTACGACTTACCCCATAGACCCGCTCCGAGCCTGAAGGTGCCAAATAACTGGAACAAAGTACAGAGTTTAGAAATTTGGTGTCACCCTTTGTAATGGTGTCACCCGGTGCGGGCCTCACCCCCAACACCCTAGTGACGCCTCTGTCTGGTTCAGCTTCAACGTCGTATTTCAAATTCAACTATGAACAAAATTTCAATTTCTAGCCATCGACCAACGATTTTTAAGAAATGTGACGTTACATCAAAAACCTGCAAATTTAAATACAAGTTCCGCTTAAAATTTTGATTGCTACAAATTATTTAATGACGTTTTCAATGGCTTCACACGTGTTACGATAGTAGAGTGCAGACTTACACTAAATACATATTTAAATGACAAAATATTAATTGGCAACATGCTAATTTTCAAATAGAAACTACGGCTTTTTTTTTGTGGTGAGGGTGTGTGTGTGTCAAAGCTTTGTGACGTCATATTGGAAGGGGGTCTAAGTTTTTGTGACGGAGACGGGGGTAAAAATCCCGTAATGTTTTTCAACAGAGATTAATTATGGTCTACACAACCCCATTTTCTTATTTTTTGTTTTTATTAAAAAAAAATATTTTTAGCTTCGATTGCATAAAGTCAGAAGTAACATAATTCATTAATTATAATCGGTTATAAGCATAGTCATTCATATTAATAGTATCATTATTATTAGTATTAATATGAATTTCATTTCAGAAGTATAAACTCTTTCAAAGTAACAGTGTAAATATCGTTATGGTATTCACACTACAGTACAGGCACAAATTAAATTTAAAAAAAAATTAAATTTCGGGTCTTCATATCTTCATTTCTCATCAATCAACAATTCCCACACTGTTTTCACACTACTGACACACAATTCCCACACACTACTCTCATAAAATTCCCCGCCAATCCAATCCGTTCCAAACATAACAAACAAATCCAGTCATAAATTTTCTCAATAAAAATTCGCTTGTGGCACCCCAATAAACAGAGCACTGTGACGTATCAAGCACCCCAATAAACAGAGCACTGTGACGTATCAAGCACCCCAATAAACAGAGCACTGTGACGTATCAAGCACCCCAATAAACAGAGCACCGTGACGTATCAAGTTTTATTTCATCGGTGAACGAGACAATTTAGTAAAGTGATATTAAACAATTGTCAACCTCTTCACCATCTTACGTCTGAAAAGGAATACAGTGGACACTAACACAAACAGTAGAAGACTTGGATTTTGCAGATGACATGGTCAAACTATCCCACAGACAACAAGACGTGCAGGAGAAAATCACACTATTGAGCGAGACTGAAAAATAAAAAAGAGTGGGAATCAAAACACACCACCAAATAAAAATCCCGTAACAAAACCAAGTTTTCGACTATAAATCTTTTATATACGAGACATAACTAAAAGAATGTTCATTATAATACGCATCGCACGACAAACCAAAAAATACAAAATTTTAGTTATGTCTCAAAAATATATAAAGGATTTATAGTAGAAAAAATCCAATGATAATGATGATTGCATCGATAGCAATCATCTCTCACTATCAGCTGTCACAATCATCTGTCACGATAAACAATTACAATAATCTGGCACATAAAACAATCACAATCATCTGTCACAACCAAGGATCATTACTCATAAAATTTCAAGCTATAAATATTTCATCCAGATGTAAGATTTAAAAAAAAATAATGTTTTTTTTTAAAAATTGTTACGGCATTAAAAGTCGATATCTGGATTTGGTATCGTAAATTACCCCCCCCCCTTCCCCTCCCTTTTAGTTTCGATGCAGCGGCCTTGCCAGTGAAATTGTCAACAATTACAAGGCCAGTGATTAGTAATGTATCACGTGACTATCACCTTATCGAATGTCATCCTGACCTTGCGTGTACTACACACAGGCATCACCTTTCCCTAAGCTAGAAGGAGGATCTCATGGAATTGAAGGCACGCCACCACAATTAAGAAATCGTTTTCTTTAAACACTTTTAGAATGACTTAGAGACTTACAGTAATTTCTGTGCCGATAAAATGAGCTTTAAGTTTATCTATATGAGATAAAAAAAATTCGTCTTTAACAACTTTTCTGTTTGTTTGTTTGTTGTTTTTATTTCCTGGTACTTATTTTTAATTATTCGGTTTTTGGGAGTTGTGTGTTTTTCCAATGTTTATCTTGTTTATTAATGTAGTGTCTGCTTAAGGAGGAGTCATGTCCAAACGACAGATTGAGTCGTTGTTGTTTTTTATGTTCAACCCTAAACAACATCCGCTTTCACTATATACCGACAACATCCGCTTTCACTATATACCGACTTCCTACAACTAGAAGGCAGCCCTTTATATATCATCGATAGAAAGAATGATACGAATGTCGGAAGATGTTTGTAAGTTTCTCTTTAAAACTGATAGTAGTGTATTCTTCCTTTCTTTCTTTGAAGTAGCTTGCTTTATCATTGTTTTCTGTATTATTTGAATCGAAGGATTAATTTGAACCTAGGAAGCAAGCAGTGGCGTATTTATGTTATGTTACCCGGGTTGAACCTTAAGACTTAAGATATTTCGCCGCCGATTGTAGCGACATGGCTCAAGCCGCCCCATCATTCAGAGAGAAAAGTGGCGCCCGTACCACAGTGGAAATGAGGATGTACTTTGATCTTTACAATTACCAGCATCATTCTTCTTCATCTACTTCTTCGTCTATAAGAAGTATATGGCCCGTATACAGTCGTCTATAAGAAGTATATGGCCCGTATACAGGTTGAATGTGATCTCGATGTTTCTTTAATGAAAAGATGATGCATCAATTGTCCCAAGAGCTTTACAACGAGCGTTTAAACGAGAAACACTCATTAAAAGTTTTGTGGTTCGCCTAATTGATTCAACCTATTTGACGCTCAAATTCTCTTGTGACTTGGTGCACACTCTTGTTGTGGTCGTCGTTATGTACAATTCCTTTGCGGTATAGGTGATGTGCATTTTAAGTAATTTTGAATGCAAAAAAGTATAATAATAAATATTATAATTATAATAAAATATAAAACTTTTTAAAAATTGACATTACTTTTGCGCTTTCATCACATATTATTGTCACTTGAGCTATAGTTACTTGGTTTTAAGACAGTATTTATTTGTTGTGACTTTCATTTCGTATTAACTCCATAGTGTAGTAGTGCCCTAATATATATATATATATAATATATAAACAGCTAACATTGTGATGAACTGACATTCACTTTGGAACTTTTACATTCTATGGGGTGGGCTGGTGTAACTGATCTTTTTTGGACATTTACATTCACCAGCCCACCTCATAGAATGTAAAAGTCCGAAAGTAAATATCAGTTGGTCACAACGTTATCTGTTTACTTCACTGTAATCTAGAAATCGATCTGATATCCATATATCCATATTCCGCTATCCTTGATAAGATAGTGACACCATTTTGTGGTCATCGTCACTTGTGCCGTCCATGTCAGCTTAGTGGTCAGTGACAAAACTCAGGCGTGACGACAGCCTGGATGCAACGGTTCTAAATTTTTACAAATATAAAATGTTTCAATAATTTAGGGTACATTCGTTGAATAACCACTGTACGAAGGAAATCCCTCACCTAAAGAGGTTCTGATACTGCTCTCCTATCGCGGCCTGGATAAACAATGCATCCTATGGTCAAAACACTGATAGATCGATCGTAGCATGTCAGGGATACACTATGTCTCATCTTGGCTATTCAACTGGCAACAGTAGGTGCAGTTTGTTTAATACAAGTAACATTAAGTAAATAGACTAGGTACTAGAGGATGGATATGGACGTATATCGAATGTATTAATACTTGTGTAACATGGTATAGTGGATTCAATACCAGTAACACGAATATTCAAAGTATTAAATACCAGTACAAGATGGTATAGTGGATTAATAACAGTAAAATGCATTTAAAATGGAGTTAATACCAGAGCATGAAGGTACAATGTATTCAATACTAGTACAGCAAGGTACAATGTATTTAAACCAGTACAGAAAGGTACAATGTATTTAAACCAGTACAGCAATGTACAATGGAGTTATTACTACTTGTAACGAGGTAAAAGTGATTTAGTACAAATAGCGGAACTAATCCTGACAGGAATGCAGAGTCTGGTTGGTGTTTCTACTTTTACAGACACTTAACATTCTTACATTAACCTCCAAGTGTTTTATTGTACTATTATATGTAACCAACTACAATAAAATAACATCACATTTGTCCCCTCCCCGCAATCTGGAACCAGATAATAAACTCAAGTCCGTAATAAATGACTCATTTTCTTGGGGTGTTGTTGTCAAGATCCGGTCCATTCGGTTTGTGTTGGTGATGCTGGTAGTGCAACACGACAATTGATTTAAATATGATGTACTCAAATCTCCGATGGGCGGCTTCGTACTTCATAAACTTTAGAGCAGGGGTCTCAAACTGGGAGGAAGACGGGTGCCATTTTTTACTTTTACCCCTTCAGAGATGTGTCAAGCGCCGCACCCGTCCCCACCGCCATCCCCCTCCCCAAATCAACCCAAACCTAGTAAACAAATACACTTCATTCGGCTTAACTCATTTTAATTTTTAATACCTATCACTAATAATATTATACAGATCTATTTATATTAATGAGTATGTTTCAGTTTATTAAATTCACAATAAAATTTGGTGTGCATCAGTACCAGCTGTCTGAATGTCACGAATAGTACATTTTTGCAAGCTTGTTGGTGGGCCGCACAAATCCGCTTGGTGGGCCGCACAAATCCGCTTGGTGGGCTGCACAAATCCTCTTGGTGGGCCACACAAATCCGCTTGTTGGCCTCACAAATCCGCTTGGTGGGCCGCACAAATCCGCTTGGTGGGACACACAAATCCCCTTGGTGGGCCGCACAAATCCACTTGGTGGGTTACACAAATCCGCTTGGTGGGTTACACAAATCCGCTTGGTGGGCCGCACAAATCCGCTTGGTGGGCCACACAAATCCGCTTGGTGGGCCGCAAAAATCCGCTTGGTGGGCTACACAAATCCGCTTGGTGGGCCGCATGCGGGCCGCCTGTTTGAGATTCCTGTTTAAGAGTGTTCTTTAAATAGAGAACTTCTTCAAAGGTTCCATGGTCATGTTTGGTGTTACGTTAATGAAGCTTGCACGATAACTGTGCTGGTTTCATGTTGGCACTGTCATAATATCTTAAATGGTTTAATATTGGCACTGTCATAATATCTTCAATGGTTTAATATTGGCACTGTCATAATAACTTCAATGGTTTAATATTGGCACTGTCATATCTTCATTGGTTTAATATTGACACTGTCATAATATCTTCAGTAGATAGAATTCATGCAAACGGGGTATGTAAGAGCCTGATAAGACGTCACAAAACAATGAACGTTTCGACAAAGAGCCTCCTTCAACGAACAAAAAGACAAAAAAACAAATAAAACTAATATACATATCTTGTTTGCATGACCTCTATCTACTTATCTATTAGCCTGATTGCAGTCTCAGCCATATTTTGTTCATAATAACTTCATTGGTTTCATATTGGCAATGTCATAATGTCTTCATTGGTTTCATATTCATCATCCTCACCAGTCCTGTGACCGTTGCGGTCGTTGGAAGGGAGCGAATGAACTCATCAACAGACAACGATCTCCACATTCGCCTGAGCGGCGGCCAGTAATTCATTCAAGCTCAGCCCTGTCCGGTCTTTTATGTTGTCAAGCCAACTTTCCCGCTGTCGACCTCTTCGCCAGCCCCCTTCTTCAGTGCCTGGAAGGATGTTTTTTTGTCAGACTATCATGTCGCAGCACATGACTGAACCATGTCATCTTACATCTTGGTGTTATAGTGGTTTCTTGACGAGCCGCAATAGAGTTTATTCTGCCCCAGACATATTCATGGGTCTTGTGGTCTAGATAAAAGGTCTGGAGAATTTTTCTCATTCATTTGTTTTCAAATGCCATGCAGCTTGCTTCCAGTTGTTGCCAGTAGTGTCATCGGTTTCATATTGGCACTGTCACAATATCTTCCTTGGTTTCATATTGGCACTGTCATAATATCTTCATTTGTTTTATATGAACATTGTCATAATATCTTCATTGGTTTTATATGAACATTGTCACAATATCTTCATTGGTTTTATATGAACATTGTCATAATATCTTCATTGGTTTCATAATCGAACTGTCACTAGATTATCGCCTCTTGATCTGTGCACCGGTAACCCCCTGGGTAGTCTTATCTTGACGATTATCACCGTGCCACACCCCAACCGACCCCAACTTTAAGTGTTGACCGCCCTGGGGGGTGACGTGTCATGAAATATCAGACAGTTACGACCCGGTCCTGACGTTACCTTGTTAATCCACTCGTGTTTGGGGTGCGGCCATTGACTTATTGAGAGACAAGATAACTTTTGTTCACGGCAGTGGTTTATCTTTCATTGGAATCACTTGTATGTGCGCTTCACATTGCGATTAATTATAAAGGAAGATAATGAAAATAAATGCCTTTTATTCAACGACATGTAGATTTAGTAAAAGCTCTACTTCATTAATAGGCTAGAATATATATTGGTAAATGGACGATGGTCAAAAGTGAACCATACAGATGGTATCAAAATAAGTTTTCCCACTGCTCATTTTCAAGAGCATTTTCTTTTTCTGCCACTTTCTCTCTATTCCCTGTTCACATGTTTTTGTTCTCCCACTTATCAGCAAAAAGTCATGTACCAGCCTAGACGCAATACAATGCTCTCAATTCCTTTCAAACAATCAACGTGAACTTATTGCTAGACAGCTGATACTCGTGAAGTCATACGCCTGGTATACTCTCGGTATTGTGGTAACGCCATGAATAGAAAACAGCACGTTTAAAAAACAGATTGAATAAAAAAAACTTTTTTTTAACAGAGTCGAAACGTTTCTTTGATGTACAAGTAATAAATCATGTCATCAGGACGTGAGTTGCTGACGCCCTTTAATAAAAAGCAAAACAAACACCCGCACTGTCGCCAGCAAAACTGTTCCCCTGGATATAGCCGTACGAACAGACGTCAAGGAAAGTCTGCTTTTAGAAACTATGTTCTAATCACTTCATACAGACGTCACGGAAAGTCTGCCTTTAGAAACTATGTTCTAATCACTTCATACAGACGTTACGGAAAGTCTGCCTTAAGAAACTATGTTCTAATCACTTCATACAGACGTCACGGAAAGTCTGCCTTTAGAAACTATGTTCTAATCACTTCATACAGACGTCACGGAAAGTCTGCCTTTAGAAACTATGTTCTAATCACTTCATACAGACGTCACGGAAAGTCTACCTTTAGAAACTATGTTCTAATCACTTCTTACAGACGTCACGGAAAGTCTGCCTTTAGAAACTATGTTCTAATCACTTCATACAGACGTTACGGAAAGTCTGCCTTAAGAAACTATGTTCTAATCACTTCATACAGACGTCACGGAAAGTCTGCCTTTAGAAACTATGTTCTAATCACTTCATACAGACGTCACGGAAATTCTTTCTAAAGAAAATATGTTCTAATTACTTCCAGAGTCAGGTTTCACTCCTAATATGAGTCATTGATAAAACGTTATGCGAATCATGGATCACTTGTTATGAGTCGGTTGAAGGATAACTTCCGCGTTTGATCATTGATATGCGGTCAACCTAATTCAGATGCCGTAATGGAAGAGATTTTCAAAACTTCTATTAATATAAACGAACTAAATTTGTATGTCAATCTTGCCGTCTCTGAATTTATTCAAAAGACAAAAAGCTCTGAGAATGTTAAGTTTTGCACATCCTTTAAAAGGTTGAAAATTATAACACTATAAATCCTGCAACGTAAGACTCGCTGGTCTATGGGCGATCATTTAGCGACCGCTGTTCCAGCTAACAGCGTGAGAACTATTGTTTTCGTTAGCGGAGGCATTGTAAGACCCACGTGACCATGTGTCAGTGTGCTGACGTTGACGAATGAGATCTTGGTGATTAACAGGCGATATCAGATTTTGATTGGTCAGTTACTGCAGTATATCACCTGGGAATCAGCACAAGTCAATGCGACTTGGGGTACAGGATATAAACTGAATGACTTTGTGGGGTGGGGAGGGGGGTTGGTTATGAATACAAACTTATTTTATTTAATAAAAGCGCATGGTTCCCTGAGGGGCCCCTGCTAACAATTAAAAGAACTTACCATCTGCCAAAGTTCTTTTTATCAATTATGCATTCAAGAAAAGCAGTTCATGGAAATTCTACACCATTCTACAAGTTACACCACTCAATACGTTTTCCGGGTTTTTAAAATGTTGTATTTTAATGACCAACTCTTGATGAATCGCATATTTATTCCATGCAAACTATTTTTTCCCGTAAAACACGCACACACATAAGCATTAATATATAGAATATATATATACTAGCGTACACCCGTCAAAAATGACGGAAGTTTTCAGCTGAAATCTATTTATTTTATAAAAAATGCACTTTTTTAGGGCGCCTAAGGCGCCGACCTTTTTCAAAAGCCCAACTAACTTGTCCATTGTTTGATAATTACGAAATATTAAACTTTCTGAAATATACACAAAGTATTTTATAATAGGGGTTTTTTTGATTTTATAATTAACACCATCTAATTCTCATTTTACAATGTTCCCTTTTCCGAAATTAAAATATGAGCGAAAACAATGACGTCATATAATATGTTTTTACAGCGCATATTTAATTTGCACACCTTTTGATGCTTTGGTGCAGTAATTTGGTTTTCCCTGCTTTCTAAAATTAGTAGCGTCAGGACTGACTGACAGACACTACTGACTTGCGTGACAATTGCATATTATATTGTTTAATAATTAATATTTATTAAAAAATGAAATTTTAAAAGTTACGCTCCCATGTCAACCAAATAATCAAACAAAGTTCGCACCAAACAGGTTTGTGTTATATTTAAAGAATCCTTTGTTTTTCTTTAGATATCGATAATTTTTTCAATGCTTAATTTTTAGTGTTGTTTTTTTAATTTAAATTTATATTTTATATTTCAACCCAAACTGGCATGGGATACTTATAGATGTTGTCGGAGTCACTGATGAGGGTAAGTATATAATATATTTTTTAGAGGACTTGAGTAGTGGGTGGGAGGTTATGGAGCGCTTTTGTGTATGGGGAGTGTTCGTCGACATTATATTTTGCGTTGAATGTCCCTGATATTCAGTTATGAAACGCCGTGTGTTACAAAATAAGTTTGTTTACAATCATGTAATGTGGGCACTCCATACAACAAAACTTAATACATCATCACTTAAAATATCAACGCAATGACAATAGCTCCCTAGAGGCACTACTCGAAAATGTGCATTAAGAGATTCACAGATATCAACTTCTAGCCATCCTTGTTTGATTTTGCATCGTCATTATGTTGTCAGCTTATCAAAGCCATACATTGTGTGTGTGTGTGTGTATGATGGGTGTATATGTTCAGATGGTTGTCTGTGTACAAAAAATCTCAATCATCAGCAATCCATAAAAGTATCATTCTAAGTCACTGGCAGGCACCAATCTATAAACAAATTAAATCGGCACACGTGATATCTATCTATCACCTAAGGGGATGCACAAATAATCTGTGATGATGATTCATGTTTTAGTGATAGATTCAGCCACTTTACGATAAATAACAAAACTGAGATTTTTTTCACTGTTGAAAAAATAGTATTGAGAATTTAAAGGGAACATTTCTCAATGTAGATTAAAATGATTTATTTCAATCAAGTAAATTGTTAACAGTTGCTACACTTTGATTTCAGAGACATATTTAAAGACTTTTCAAAATTTAATAAACATACCGAAGAATAACAACTAAGTGACCAAACAAGATCTGTACGAGATGACGATTGTAATGAAAAACTACTGACCTATGTGTCTTAATACTGACACAGTTCTATCTATATTCTGTCTTAATGTATACATAGTACATGTTTCTTTATACTTACAGTCTATGGCGGATTAAGGGGGCGGGGCTGAACGGGCTATAGCCAGGGGCCCCCGATGATTAGGGGCCCCCAAATTTAGTATATTTTATAAGAAAGATGGTCAAATGTTTGCATGAATTCCTGAAAATATCATAAATTAATTTTAAAAAACTGATTTTATAGGCTCACTAAGAGAAAATATTAAAGATTATTGTTTATATGTTTAAACTTCACTTTTTTCAAGCAAGCGGTCACGCGATCGATTCCCGGCGTGGGCACAATTTTTTTTAATTGTATTTTTACACTCAATATTGGGTTACCGGCAAACAGTTATTTCTTCGCATTCCATTTTTTCATGAATAATCTTTGGCTGGGAAGGCCGATCCCGTAGTACAGACAAAGTATGTTAAATGAACCGATGAACTATTTAGTTACAAGTTACAGTCTTATATTAGCTGCTAGCAATCATTTTATTTAAAGGGACGCTGGCTGGATAGGGCCCCAGTTTGAATTGCAGCCAGGGGCCCCGTGCAGTCTTAATCCGCCCCTGCTTACAGTGGTTTGATACGTCTTTATTCTCAAACACTGCTACGTGTCTTCATACTTACACAATGTGATGCTCTTACACTTATACATAGTTTGGTGTCTTTATACATTCATATAATTTTTCGTTTATCCCTTTTAAATTCTCCAAACAGATTTCTAATTTACAATGATCACCTGTCCATCCATAATTTAAATAGGTTTATTGGCTCAGGAAGTAAGTAGGTTGGGCGCCACTTCCTTTTCTTGGGGACAGCCGGAATTTCCACCCAAGTGCCTAGCATTTTTGTTTTAAATTTCGTTTACAGGGGTAGCTAAGCATTCGTCATCTCCGTGGCGGCACAAACCAAAAGCTACGCCACTGTTTGCTCTACAATATTTATATCTTAAACCACTCTATAACACTTCAGGTTTACACATACTTTTTTTTTGTTTCCCCCAAAATTAATAAGGTTAAGTTGATAAAAATCCTATAAAATGTTACATACAAAATATCAACATTCTATTAATAATATTAAGTATAAATTAATATTTTAGTAGGGTTACGGAAATTAACGATTAATTAACCGATTAATCGTTAAAAAATTTAATCGATTAAAATTAATTTCATACATTAAAATTCTATGAAAATTTAAGAAATATTTATAATTATTTTTTAAAGTACCCTAATACAAAAAACAAAAAATAACCAACCCACCATAACCCCCTAACACAACAACAAACATACTACTATCAACCTACCCCACCTTATACAACAACAAACAATCCCATCTCCCCCCAAACCATATAATCTACCCCCCCAATATATCCCTCCACAAATCCTTCCCAACCCTTCAAACTCCCCACACCCTCCCACTCCAACCCTTTCAACACACATTAAACAACCCCACACCAACCACTCCCAACTACTCAAACCAAAAACCCTCAACACTCCCAAAAACCAAAAACCCACCTACCCCCCCACCCCCACCCAACAATCCCCCCCCAACCCCCCTTACCCCAATAATATAATAATCACCCCAACAAATATACCCCACCACCCCCACAACACCCCCATCACCCCAACCATTTACATTAATTTTATACCTATTATACATTACCCTCCCCCCCCAACTCCCCCCTCCAACCCCCCCAAAACACTACCTACCACAACAACATTTCCAACACCAATCCCTAAATCAATACCCCCAACCTACCCCCTCCCCACCCCAACAACCCTCCATCCCCCCCTTATCCTCCATTCCCTCCCCCCCTCCCATCTCCCCCCCCTAATCCCACAAAAATAAAATATCAAACACATTATCCAGATACCCCCACCCCTCAACCAACATTTAAATAAAATAATAAATCAAAAACCCAAAAAAACAAAAATAAAAAAATACAAACCCCCCCCATACAAAAAAAACTTTTATATCTAACAATCACCAATACACCATATAAAATCCCCCCCCAAACATACCCCACCTTCATTTCTATAGTAATGAATATATTAAATTCTTTCCTTACCATTACATTTCAATAAACCACAAAAATATACATTCCACACACACCATCAATACAATATAACATCAATACTCCTTAATGTGAATTCCCCTTCCTGCACATACATTTATCACACCCCTTTCACAACAATACTCAGAGATCACTGTACCACCCGATGCACACATGTTTGTGTATTTAAATTCTGATGATATTTCCTTTAAAAAAAACACTGTGTGAAAAGGCGTTATAAATAAACTAATCAGATGGACGCATCGCCAGAACACGCAAGCAAATAGAATTAACTTTTATTTTATAACTAACAAAACATTTTATAATATTTGTTTATTGCATTGTTCGTGAGTGCACCTATGTGTGGTGGTGTTTCCTTGAGTTTTTCAGCTAATATTCCAACATTGAACATAACTTATAGACAAGTGCTCAGAAACGTAAAACTCATGTTTGATAAAAAAAAATTATTCTTTATGGCACTTCCAGGTTTCTGGCAGGACAAAGGTGAACAAGAAAAAAATCATATTGTAACGAGAATA
The DNA here is from genome assembly GCA_944989445.1 of Ampullaceana balthica. NCBI lineage: Eukaryota > Metazoa > Mollusca > Gastropoda > Lymnaeidae > Ampullaceana > Ampullaceana balthica. Next base: position 4,523,363 of record CALYLW010000004.1, on the reverse strand, counting down.
CAAGTTGACTTTCCAAGATTTAAAAGTTGTTATTATGGAATACATGGATATGTCTGTGTTCAGCCTACAACATATAATCTGATTAACCAACACCCTAAGCTATTCCACATACAGAAAAATATTACTCGTACACTATCATAAAACTACTATAACACCATCATAACACCACCATAACACCACCATAACACCACCATAACACCACCATAACGCTACAAAAACACCATCATAACACCACCATAACGCTACCAGAGCACGATCATAACACCACCATAACACCACTCTCTATGGCATCCGTCCATCCTCATGGGATGATGGCGTTTCCTCCTGCTTCTCTACCCCCCTTCCCCTTTCTCCTGGCCCTTTTCTCCTCGCTCCTGGCTGTAAGGGAAGCTTCCGCGACTTGAATGCACTCGCGCACTTTTACCCGCCAGGAGGTGCGCTCCTCAGCAATGGTCTCCCACGTTTTATGGTCAATCTGCGCCAGAGTCATGTATTTCTTGCAGACATCCTTGAAGCGCAAGCAGGGGCGTCCTCTCTTCCGCATACCGGTTGTCAGCTCACCGTAAAGCTAGGCTCTTGGAATGCGCTCCGAGCTCATCCTGCGGACATGTCATGCGCTCCGAGCTCATCCTGCGGACATGTCATGCGCTCCGAGCTCATCCTGCGGACATGTCATGCGCTCCGAGCTCATCCTGCGGACATGTCCCAACCACCGCAGGCGCCTCTCACTCAGGATTGAGTGCACTCAATAACACCACTATAACTCCACCATAACACCAGAACACCATGATAACATCACCATAACACCACCATAACGCTACCAGAGCATCATCATAACACCACCATACCACCACTATAACACCACAATAACACAACCATAGCACCACCAGAACACCCCCATAACACTACCATGACACCATCAGAACACCACTATTACACCACAATAACACAACCAGAACACCACCATAACACTACCATGACACCACCATAACACCACCATGACACCACCATGACACCATCATAACACCACTATAACACCACAATAACACTACCATGACACCACCATAACACCACCATAACACCACCATGACAACATCATAACACCACCATGACAACATCATAACACCACTATAACACCACAATAACACCACCATAACACCACCATAACACCACCATCACACCACCACAACACCACCATGACACCACCATAACACCACCATGACACCATCATAACACCACTATAACACCACAATAACACCACCATAACACCACCATGACACCACCATCACACCACCACAACACCACCATGACACCACCATAACACCACCATGACACCATCATAACACCACTATAACATCACAATAACACAACCATAACACCACTAGAACACTCCCATAACACTACCATGACACCATTCCACCCGCTACTTAACAACTAGTCCGTGTTCCCACTTAATCTAATGAACCTTTACACACGGGATCTGTTCTTTCATGGACACATGTCCATGTGGATGAATAAAATATAGACTTGGTCAGCAGTGGTCATTCGATCTCGCGAGTTTTAGCTTCTAACATAAACAATCCCCTCCCCACAACTAGTCCATAATTCAGACCACATGTTTCCATTTATCAGCTGACCAAGCCGTCGGCCTCGAAATGAGATTAACGGAAATGGTGTTCATAGAACCATGCTACAATGGCGTAAATTAGTATGGTCCAGAACAAGATGGATGCTGGCTGGTGTTAATCAGATGGTCACCTCCTGATGGTCAAGTGCTGATGGTCAAGTGATGAAGGTCAAGAAGGTGAAAGGTGAAAAGATGAATTTTAAGGAAAAATATTCACGACCTTAATTCTATCTTTATATTTGTTTCTTATGAGAACTGACAAATGTAAAAACAGAACAGAGATAGTGGCGTAAAGAATTAGTCTGGAGACAGTCAAGTAAAGAATTAGTTCGGAGACGGTCAAGTAAAGAATTAGTTCGGAGACAGTCAAGTAAAGAATTAGTTCGGAGACAGTCAAGTAAAGAATTAGTTCGGAGACAGTCAAGTAAAGAATTAGTTCGGAGACAGTCAAGTAAAGAATTAGTCTGGAGACAGTCAAGTAAAGAATTAGTTCGGAGACGGTCAAGTAAAGAATTAGTTCGGAGACAGTCAAGTAAAGAATTAGTTCGGAGACAGTCAAGTAAAGAATTAGTCTGGAGACAGTCAAGTAAAGAATTAGTTCGGAGACGGTCAAGTAAAGAATTAGTTCGGAGACAGTCAAGTAAAGAATTAGTTCGGAGACAGTCAAGTAAAGAATTAGTTCGGAGACGGTCAAGTAAAGAATTAGTTCGGAGACAGTCAAGTAAAGAATTAGTTCGGAGACAGTCAAGTAAAGAATTAGTTCGGAGACGGTCAAGTAAAGAATTAGTTCGGAGACAGTCAAGTAAAGAATTAGTTCGGAGACTGTCAAGTAAAGAATTAGTTCGGAGACGGTCAAGTAAATAATTAGTTGGGAGACGGTCAAGTAAAGAATTAGTTCGGAGACAGTCAAGTAAAGAATTAGTTCGGAGACTGTCAAGTAAAGAATTAGTTCGGAGACAGTCAAGTAAAGAATTAGTTCGGAGACGGTCAAGTAAATAATTAGTTGGGAGACGGTCAAGTAAAGAATTAGTTCGGAGACAGTCAAGTAAATAATTAGTTGGGAGACGGTCAAGTAAATAATTAGTTGGGAGACGGTCAAGTAAATAATTAGTTTGGAGACGGTCAAGTAAAGATTGGGTGGGTTAGTCTGTTTGAGATTGACTTAGGTTTAAAGATATATCTGGACATCTGGAATGGCCACTTGAAGAGTTCGTTTTCGTGGGGAAGATAGTGCTGGGTAAATTCGTGTCCCGCTCTGAGCGTATCTAACCATCAACAATTCATGTAATGGAATTCTGTTACATGTCTATTATATTAGTTTAATAATAATAATAATAATAATAATAAATTGAATATTTATATAGCGCTGTATCCCAGTAAGGAACTGGGCTCACAGCGCTTTACATGAAAGAAATAACATACTTATAAGTATTAAATTAACTTTCATATCACAACAAACACACAAAATTACAATACATTATACATAAGCTACGTTAATCATTTACGAGAAATGTTGTTTCATCAATTTTAAAAATAAATTTTGAAAAGATGTGTCTTAAGTGCAGTCTTGAAGGACTTGGTTGTTTGAATACTACGTATGTGTAATGGTAGAGAATTCCATTGTTTGGCTGCGCAAAAAGAGAACGACCTTTCACCAAACGTTTTGGTGCGTGTCGTAGGAACAGAGAGAACGCGTGTGTCTGCAGAAGATCTTAGCTTGCGAGTGGGTGAGTAGACCGACAAAAGTTCAGTAAGATACGATGGGCATGAGTCCGAAAAGAAATTGTGACAGAGAACGGCCAGTTTGTAATCAATACGGGCTTGTATAGGCAGCCAATGAAGTGAGCGAAGAAGTGGAGTAACATGGTCATGTTTTTTTGCCTTGAGCACCAGTCTGGCAGCTGAATTTTTGAACTTTCTGTAGTTTTTCAATGCATTGTTTTGGCACACCTGACAGAAGAGAATTGCAGTAATCCATACGAGCCAGTACAAGAGCACAGACAAGTGTTTTTGTGGCACTAACTGTTAAGTAATGACGGATTGAGCTGATCTGACGAATGGCAGTGTAGGCAGAGCGACAGATGTGATTGATGAAGTTGTTAATAGACATGTTGTCAGAAATAATGTAGCCAAGATTCCTAGTCGATGTTGTGAACAGAATATCCGAACTGGCTACGTGAATTGACTTCGGAAGAGACAAAGTACTGCGTGATTTATTGTTGCAAAATAGAAGTGCTTCAGTCTTGTCATCATTCAGCTTGAGTTTGCTTAACGTCATCCAAGACTTCACTTCACCAATGCACTCCTGCAACAATTGGACACCGGAGTCCATATTAGAGGGATCAGTGTGAGTATATAGTTGAATATCATCTGCAAATGATTGGCTTTTAACTGAATGCTTTTCAAGCCGTAGAAGGAACTAGAGTGAGAAAATACATAATAACTTAACATGCTTAAGTAATAGTAAAGTAATGGGGGTGAGACTGCAATCAGGCTTTTAAATAGGTAAATGTATAATATAAAAACAGGGTATTAGTAGGCCTGACAGGACGTAACACAACACCGAACGTTTCGGCAAAGAGCCTTCCTCAACAGACGAATAGTACACAAATGAAACGAATAAAACGAAATAATAATTAAAAAAACACTTAGCTGCGGTGAAAATAATAGTAACTGAAAGAGAAAATTTGTGTTTTTTTTTAATCCCATTGTTTTACTTGTTAAATCGGCACTGCTTTTACGATACATCACTATACTGACACAGCTGCACTTCTTGTCCATTATATATAGGGGCACTGTGATTGTCTAGGTCTGACACACAATATCATCATTCAAAACTCTAATAAAAATGCAAGACTTGACACAAACAATGAATAAGCGTAGTACGCAATAATCTTATATATAGAAAGAGTATCTGTAATATGTTAGATAAGAGATGAGAAATATGACTAGTTTTGAAAATGTCAATGGCGTTTGTTTATGTTCAAGGACCAATTACCAATCCATTGCGTTTGTCAGATAATATTCAAGGGTTCTTAATAAGGCACTGAAATGGGAACTCATAAAGAGGAGAAAAGAAAAACTGGTTTCTTAGCATTTTTACTATCAGCAACAAATGTTGTTTTATTTATTATTTATTTTTATTTTTATTTTTTAAAGGAAATTTTAATATCCGCATAATTTGTGACACTGTAAATTTGTAGGTTCGTCGAGAGTTTGACTAAATAGATGAACAATTAAAACGCAGCTTTTTTCCATTTTAATTTAAATGCACCACCTTGTATCCAAGGAGTGGCAGGAAGTGGGGAATCGAGTGGTGTCGGCTTTTGAATGTCTGCTTTGATTAATTCTAAAGGTGCACTACAGAATAAGTTTCTCGGCCACTTGATGTCAACATATTCACCAACAAGCAGGGGCCAGGAACTCACTTCCGATGTTCACCTCGGTAGTCTCTTACCAATAAATGTATGGTTCAGGAAACATGTAAAAAGTGATTCAGTTGATGATAATGGCATTTATTTATAGCTAGGAAGTTGGTATTCATATATAGCTTGACAACTAATGTTACTTTTTTAGCTGTGATAATCATAACATAGTATCTTAGGTTTGTAAAGTTTAGATATACGAAACTCCACTGAAAATAAGGATAAAAATCTGAACTCCACGTTGACTTTACAAACGTGTTCAAGTCAGAGATGACTTTACAAACGTGTTCAAGTCAAAGATGACTTTACAAAAGTGATGAAGTCAGAGATGACTTTAAAAACGTGTTCAAGTCAGAGATGACTTTACAAACGTGTTCCAGTCAGAGATGACCTTACAAACGTGATCAAGTCAGAGATGACTTTACAAACGTGATCAAGTCAGAGATGACTTTACAAACTTGATCCAGTCCGAGATGACTTTACAAACTTGATCAAGTCAAAGATGAAGCGACATTCGGGGAAGGTTTCGACATCCTCCCCCCCCCCTGATGAATGCACTCCAAGGCCGAGTTTCGTCCCCATCTACGTCGTTTCCTTGTCGGAGTTGGACGTTTCAAATCCCACATCTCTAGCCGTTACCCGTCAGTATCTCTTGATCAAAGGGGGGCATTGTTGAGTCATGGTGCAGCGGGGGGTTAGGTATTTCCAGTAGGAAGCCGTGTGTGTGTGTTGGGGGGATAGTGTAGGCTGCACTTCACTAATGATGTCCCTTTAAAAACCATACAATAGTCACCCCCTCCCCACGGGCACACAAGAAAATAAGACACATAATTCGCAGCTAATCTTTGCCACTATCAACACCATCAAAACCTAGAACTGTGCAGTTTCGCTTTTAGCATTTCTGTATGACAGAAAGGTGAACTTACATTCACAGTTGTTCCCTTTATAGATATGAACAAAAAATTATACTTATAGCCAGTCCTTTTTTTTGTGACGGTACGCACCGGTACTGAGTACCTTCACCTTTTTCAATGTGGAAAAAAATTATTACTTTTCTTGTATTTTAACGTTTATTATTATTGGTTAATTAAAAACTAAAATTGTTTTAGACATTTAGTATCTTTGTATCTTTGTATCTTTGTATTTTTGTACCTTTGTACCTTTGTACCTTTGTACCTTTGTACCTTTGTATCTTTGTATCTTTGTATCTTTGTATCTTTGCAGTTGTGATGTAGCTTGCATCGAGGTGCCAACTGGTAGTTACAAGTTTGGCAATCCATCACTGAGTACCGCATCTATTTTTTTTACAAAAAAAAAGCACTGCTTATAGCAAAATAAAATAATTAATATTCTAAATGTGAAATTGAAAAACCTGAAACGCTGAGCGGAATCATATCACATGGAAGATGTTGAATATTGGATGTGACTATTAATGATTAAATTGAGCCTTTAACAACATTCTAAAAAATAACTAGATTTAAATAGTGTTCTTAATTTGTAGCTTTATCTTAATCTAATCTTTTAATCTTTCCATCCACTTTGAGTATCATCGGCCGTGATTCGTCGACTATTTAATTCAATGCACGGCTACTTACATATTTGATGGTTAAATTTATCTTATCTTATCTGTTACAGACGCTCCTTCTATACAGAAGAATTTTTTAAAAATAATTAATTTAATTTAGAAATGGTGTAGTAAAAGTGTCACCCTTTCGTTTGAAAAAAAAATGCGTTAAAAAAAGTTTAATCCAGTCAAAAAAAAGTATTCTGTTATTTGGAGTAAATATTGTGAATACATTCAAATCGGTGACTTTTTGTCTAGATTAAAAAATATTTGTATTAGTAGAATTTAAGCCTATCAGCTTTATACGGCTTTACTATCGACTATGAAATTTAAACCTATGCAGGGATTCCTTTATTGTTAGCACACATTATCTCATTGTTGTTCTAACGGGAATTTGAAGGAAGCCAGGTCGTACGTATTTTCTCCAACATACTGCAATATAAAGTCGTTTGCCACTGCGGATTAAAGTGTGGTCAAATTTCCGAAACTGCTGATGACGTCCATGACAACTGTAGCCATAAGTTTACAGTAAAAGTTACTGAAAATTGTCTATATGCCTAGTAAATATGTTACATAAGGGAAGTAATGCTTTACAGCACTAGGGGCAGAATTGAAGCTTTGTCATAATATTTTTAGTTCTTCAACATGCTCTCAAATTTCACGAACTGAAATTATCGATAGAGATAAGAATTGAATGTCGAAATGGGGGCAATTGTAAAACTGCTGGAGAACACTTCCTCTGAATCTCTTCACGATGAATTATGTATGAAACAGTTTTGTGCCCTTTAGACTTCTCAGAGACAAAATTTTACGTTGTTCATACACTGATAGATCAAGTGTGCAACAATCGTACAACAATCGTACAACAATAGTACAACAATCGTACAACAATGTTGAAGTGTCGAAAAATTGCCCTCAGCTCATGAATCGAGTGCAAACGAAGACGAGGCTCAACAAATGGGAAGCTGTGAATTCTGAAGTGGTTATGGGCCACGAGAGGCACCAATTTTTGAAGTCTCGGAATTTATTTCCGAAAATGAGTACGTTTATTTTCAGAACATTTCTTTCCCGAATTTTTATCAAAATAAATAAACTTGTCATGTGATAAAACCTACCTTTCTTACCGCCCCCCAACCAAAAACAAAAAACTAACACACACACACACACAACATTTTGGCTATTCCTGTTTTCTTTGTGTTTCTTTTGTCATGTTCTTTCATGACCACTGTTGATGGTGTGGTACCTACAGGACCACAGTTGATGGTGTGGTACCTACATGACCACTGTTGATGGTGTGGTACCTTCATGACCACTGTTGATGGTGTGGTACCTTCATGACCACTGTTGATGGTGTGGTACCTACATGACCACTGTTGATGGTGTGGTACCTTCATGACCACTGTTGATGGTGTGGTACCTACATGACCACTGTTGATGGTGTGGTACCTACATGACCACTGTTGATGGTGTTGTACCTTCATGACCACTGTTGATGGTGTGGTACCTTCATGACCACTGTTGATGGTGTTGTACCTACATGACCACTGTTGATGGTGTGGTACCTTCATGACCACTGTTGATGGTGTGGTACCTTCATGACCACTGTTGATGGTGTGGTACCTACATGACCCCTGTTGATGGTGTAATACCTTCATGACCACTGTTGATGGTGTGATACCTTCAGGACCACTGTTGATGGTGTGGTACCTACATGACCACTGTTGATGGTGTGGTACCTACAGGATCACAGTTGATGGTGTGTTACCTACATGACCACTGTTGATGCTGTGGTACCTTCATGACCACTGTTGATGGTGTGGTACCTACATGACCAATGTTGATGGTGTGGTACCTACATGACCACTGTTGATGGTGTGGTACCTTCATGACCACTGTTGATGGTGTGGTACCTACATGACCACTGTTGATGGTGTGGTACCTACATGACCACTGTTGATGGTGTGGTACCTACATGACCACTGTTGATGGTGTGGTACCTACATGACCACTGTTGATGATGTGGTACCTTCATGACCACTGTTGATGGTGTGGTACCTTCAGGACCACTGTTGATGGTGTGGTACCTTCAGGACCACTGTTGATGGTGTGGTACCTACATGACCACGGTTGATGGTGTGGTACCTACAGGATCACAGTTGATGGTGTGGTACCTACATGACCACTGTTGATGCTGTGGTACCTTCAAGACCACTTTTGATGGTGTGGTACCTACATGACCACTGTTGATGGTGTTGTACCTACATGACCACTGTTGATGGTGTGGTACCTACATGACCACTGTTGATGGTGTGGTACCTACATGACCACTGTTGATGGTGTTGTACCTACATGACCACTGTTGATGGTGTGGTATCTACATGACCACTGTTGATGGTGTTTTACCTACATGACCACTGTTGATGGTGTGGTACCTACATGACCACTGTTGATGGTGTGGTACCTACATGACCACTGTTGATGGTGTTGTACCTACATGACCACTGTTGATGGTGTGGTACCTTCATGACCACTGTTGATGGTGTGGTACCTACATGACCAATGTTGATGGTGTGGTACCTACATGACCACACCTAAAACAGATAGTCTAACAACGGATCTAAATCTGTAAAATCACTTGTCGTATTCGGTCATTGCTATGACGGCGGTGCCTTGTTGTTGTTGTTAGTTTTGTTGCAAATGACTCTTTTAAAAGAATGACCTGTTCTTAAACAAGTTCTAACTCCTGATGTGAGCCATCGTCTGGGCCATGTAACCCCTGCAACAGGCTCTTTAACACATAAAAGGTGGTATACAATGTTATGTTGGTTGTTGTCAAAGTTTTCCACAATCACGTTTGCTGTTTATTTTGTTTCATGGAATGACCAGGGGCGGGGAAATCACCACACCTTTATCATCTGTCACACACAACATCCTTGACTTTAAGCCACGGCTCCCGGCTATTTGGGAGGGGGGGAGGATTTTAAGGTTGGTGTAGGGATTTAGAGTTCACAGCCTACGTATTACCTTCCCCCTTCACATTGACAAATGCGCTATAAGGAAATCTATGATTGACATGCCTACGGCACAGTGCGCATGTCGTGTTGCACACCAAGTTTGGCCCCGTTCCCAGAGGTAGTGTCAGTGGTGACTCAGGGTACACATGACAGGTGTGTCAGCATGCATTATGAACACTTTGACATGCGCTGATAGACATGAACTGCTGGAGTGTTGGGTTAAGACTGGATCGACCTCCAGCAGGGGAGTGTGATTCAGAAAATTGTTTTATTAATGAAAATTGACCTTGTTACAAAAAAGAAAGAAAATAAATTGTCACTGGTTCTCAAATTCCTGTCGTGTTAGGGGTTTGAGAAACAAAATGAGTCATTAGATGATTCTAGAAAAGACGTTACTGCTTTAACCCCGACTGAGGGTCTGTGGATCGTGCCACTTGCGCAGGTAAATGGAGACGGAAATCTGTGAGAAATGTTTTTATTGTCAGGTTGAACCGAGTCACGAATGCAGGTAATTTATGACTCGATCGTGAATGACGCTGTCAAGATATAGTGCCCAGTTCAGTGTACAGTATACTTATACTTGGTTATAGAAATACTCAGTTCCATGTTGCCAGATTTGACCTTATGAAGATATATGACCAATTTGGTCATCAATGGAAGAGTATTTGGCTTAGGAAATTCCGAAACTGGACTTTAATAACAAACACGAAAGTTCTCCTCTTAGTTATACTGACGTTCTCCTGGTGGCAAACAAATTCGCATCTGTGTTAAGAGCTTATTCTAAATTATTGGAATTAAAAGATTGTGTAATTGTTGACATCACTTGAACATATCCCCCCCCCTGCGGGAGTCAAATATATTGTTGATATCACTTGAACATATCCCCCCCCCCTGCGGGAGTCAAAAATATTGTTGATATCACTTGAACATATCCCCCCCCTGCGGGAGTCAAATATATTGTTGATATCACTTGAACATATTCCCCCCCTGCGGGAGTCAAATATATTGTTGATATCACTTGAACATATTCCCCCCCCCCTGCGGGAGTCAAATATATTGTTGAAAACTTCCTCAAAACGAATAATGTCAACAAACTTAAGAAAAAAAACAATCTTTAATAATTAACCTTATGCTCTCTCAATGAAGCAGCAAATGGACTTAAATGGGCGTGGTGAGTGAGCGTGTCCTATGGGAAACTAAGTTCTCGTCCTCCATTCCCCGTTTAAAAAATAAAAACTTTTTTTGTAATCTGGAACTTCCTTGGATTATGTACATGTATTTGCGTGGTATCATTGTATCTGTCCTTGGATTATGTAAATGTATTTGCGTGGTATCATTGTATCATTGTATCTGTCCGATCTGTGATTATTAGATACACCCTTGCATATTCCAGCCATGGTCGTACGGAAATCCCCAATAAGTGGAGGAAAACTTTTCTTTGCAAAAAAATGAATTGGGAAATTCAACTCTCTCGGTCTCTGTAACCCTTTCAAGCTTTGGTTTTTCCCTTTTTGCTAGAGTGAATTGCTCCTTGTTTATGCTGTCAATAGAAACATTACTTCGTGAAATTATTCTATTGAATATTCGTTACGCACCGCATGACTATCACTGGTGTCGTATTTGATTGGTTAGTAGGACAAATGCGTAGCTAGAATATTTTGCGCCCCTGAACAAACTATGAAATTGGCGTCCTCTATTCATTGCCCTTGTTCACTTACTTAACGTAAAGTCGCAAGCCTCATTTTAGCGCCCCTGAACCTCAGCGCCCTGAGGCATAAATATGTTTCCCCACCATCCCCTCTTGAACCCCCCCCCCTTTTTTTTTCTGTGATAGATTACACACAAATCGTATGTTAGTATTGGGGAAAACAAAGCGATGAAGAATATAAACATGACTGAGACTATGTGGTATACATGTAACGCTCTGTGATGTTGTGATTTTGCTTTCAAATTATTATTCCTTACATAGAATGATAGCGTCCATAAGTCTACGCTGTCTGGCGCAGTTGAGCTCAAAAGTCTCCTTTTGATTAACTGAAATCCACATAAAAATCCCCCCAAACTCTCTCTCTCTCCCTCATCACTCACAAACTTTGGACCCTTAAACTTAAATCATGTCAACTGCACCTTCAACTATTTTCAATTTATCACGTATTATTCCATCAGTATTTTTACACAACACCAAATAACAGGCAACTCCATTTTTACAGTGCTGCCAGCGCTAGGTTTTTCAACCTAGATCTAGTTTTTTTCGACCTTGTCTAGGTTTCTAGGTTTTTATTTTAAAAATAGCCATAATCTAGGTTTTTCTTTTTAAAAAATAAATAAACGATGTTAAAGTACAAAAAATTAATAAATATGTGCAATTAATATCCTAAATAAATTCGGTTTTTCAAAAATAGTATTAAGCATTAGGTGGCAACAGTTTTTTCAGCCGCTCTGTCATGTTACATTATGATATCTATGGCTTTATCCCACTAAATTCGAAAGGTGGCGCTGCTGCGGTCCCATCTGTCTGAAGAAATTTGGTAAAAGATAAAACAGTTTGAATGAGCCAAAATATTCAATTTTATTAGACTTCATGACAAACTTAACAGCTCTACCATTTGCTTCTGCTGCGTTGAGAGAATATTCTCCCACGTATACATGGTATAATCTAAAGATAACTTAATACAACCTTCAGATAGACATAGTTAAAAGAACACTTTTCTTATTCGTATGCAAGAACAAACACAAACAAATTTGTCGTTCTTTCCGTCCGGAATTTGGACGTGGAATTGGTTGCCTGATCAAACGAGGAGAACCAAAACTCTATCAACATTTAAAATTCAAATAAAAATAAAAGACGAGACATAAACAATTGGTTAAGGGTAGGACTCAAAATCTTCTGTATAAGAGGAGCGTCTGTAATAGATAAAATAAGAATGATTCCAAGAATGCTGATAAGATTGTCATTTATAAGGAAGATGACATAAGTGATGAATAAATGCAGATGTAAGTATATTTTACAAATACTATGTAGAACATACTGGTACCTTAGGGCCGTCTATAAATGACGACATGCATCGGGGGGGAGGGGGGAAGGGGGGTCATACTTTAGTGATATGTGTGACAAGGGGGAGGGGGATGTTGAAGAACTGTGACGTCACATCAAAAACGCGCAACTTTAAACGAAAGTTCCACTTAAATATTTGATTGCTTACAATTTAGTTGATGACGTTTTAAATTGCTTCGCGTGAGTTACGATATTAGACTGTAGCTCACACTAAATACACACTTAAATGACAATAAAATGATTTGAAACAAGCTAATTTTCAAATAGGAAATACGGCTTTTTTTTTGTTTTGAGCTTTATGACGTCATATTTGTTTATTTTTAGCGTGTCTAGGTTTTTTCTTTCGGATCTAGGTTTTTTTTTCGACGTGTTGGCTAGGTTTTTTCCCAAAATTGTCACTGGCAGCACTGAACTCCAACAAAGAAAAATAAATTAACTTTTTACCTGAGTTCAGACTAACGCATGACGCTAACTACGTAACATTTTTAACGCAATTTCCTTTGGAAAAATTGCGTTTATAAATTCGAAATGTCTGTAACGCTTGCAGATGCTACTCCTCCTGAACCATCCCAGATAGAGGGTTCGGGTCTTTTCAAATATGCTGAGGAGGTCACAAGGATGTGCAGCGGCCAAAATAATACCGATAAGGTTTACTGGATTTCTTGGAAAATCCAAAAAACGCGAAAAAAAATATCAGTATTTTGTCTTTTTTTCGCCAACCATAACATCTACCGGGTTGAAACAAACGTCAAACAATAGCTAATAATATTTAGAACAATGTTGGGGAAGGAATTTTAAAAAATATATCTTCGTTCGACTTCCGTAATTTTAGAAGCAATTTTTGAAAGTAATTGTTTTGTTTAGTTTAAGAATTACTTATTTGAATCGACCTTTAATGTAATCTAGAATGATTTCCCTTGATAAAAAATCGGAAATTCCTTCTTGGAAATTGCGTTTCAATACTCATTCGAGTTTTTATTTCTTGTTTTAGTATTTACTCAGGACTATTCACATACAAACACGTGGGATTGTTTTGAGTGACAATTCAGACAGAATCAAAATCAAAGGAAGCCCTTTACTCCGACAACAGAAACCATATCTATTATAAAAATCAATAACAATTACTTCTATTTGCACTGCTTCCGAGGGTGGCGGGAGCGTCCATAAATGACGTCACGCACCTAAGGGGCCGTCCATAAAGTACGTCACGCTCCAGAGGGGGGAGGGGGTGTAAGAAAGTGTGACAGGGGGAGGGGGGTCCAGCCATGTGTGACGTCATTGTGTTTTATATTAAATTTTAATAATTTTGTTAATAGAAACAAGATTTTTGTTCGAAAGTGTGACGTACTTTGGTTCCAAGATTTGTGACAGTTTGTGACAGTGGGGAGGGGGAAGTAAAAATGTTCAAAAATAGCGTGACGTACTTTATGGACGGCCTCTAAGGGGGAGGGGGGATCACACATTTGTGACGAGGGGTGTGGGTTAAGAATTGTGACGTCACTTCAAAACATTTTAAATAAAAGATCCACTTAAATATTTGATTGCTTACAACTTAATGAATGACGTTTTACATGGCTTCACGCGTGTTACGATATTAGAATGCAGGCCTAGACTAAATAAATAATTAAATGACAAAAATGGATTTGAAACATGGTCATTTGCAAATAGGAAAAAAAGTTTTTAGGGGGGATCTTTGTGACGTAATATTTAAGGGGGGATTCTAACAATTTGTGACGAAGTGTGACGAGCGGGGTGGGGGCGAAAAATCAGCCAAAATCGCGTTACGTTATTTCAGGACGGCCCCTTATATAAAAGTACCCGTCGATGACGTTTGGTAAGGGGCCTGCATCCGTCCTCTTGGTTGTTGATGGGGTGGCAGCATCTACAGATGGAACAGAAACACACATCTTATGAATAAGTGTACACGGTAGAGAATCAAAAGTAACAATCATTTTAATTTCACATTTGATAACCTTAAATTTTAATCGTGTTGGACTGGCCCGTCAATATTATTTAAATTAGATCAGTTGCTCTGACTTGTCCAGCCTCATAGCTATGGTAATGTAAGGCATACCGAAGGGAGTAACTTGGATAAAACGTAGTTTTATATTTCTTGTTTCTATTTTTTTTTAAAACCCAGATTCTTAAAACGGATAACAATGCTCCACAGATGTATGTATCGTGCAACGGAAATAAAGTTTTTTGTATTGGTTTCATTCTCAAATGTTCTTGTTAATGACAACTAAAGAACTGTTTTGGTCGAAAGTTCAACTATTCTCAAATGTTCTTGTTAATGACAACTAAAGAACTGTTTTGGTCGAAAGTTCAACTATTCTCAAATGTTCTTGTTAATGACAACTAAAGAACTGTTTTGGTCGAAAGTTCAACTATTCTCAAATGTTCTTGTTAATGACAACTAAAGAACTGTTTTGGTCGAAAGTTCAACTATTCTCAAATGTTCTTGTTAATGACAACTAAAGAACTGTTTTGGTCGAAAGTTCAACTATTCTCAAATGTTCTTGTTAATGACAACTAAAGAACTGTTTTGGTCGAAAGTTCAACTATTCTCAAATGTTCTTGTTAATGACAACTAAAGAACTGTTTTGGTCGAAAGTTCAACTATTCTCAAATGTTCTTGTTAATGACAACTAAAGAACTGTTTTGGTCGAAAGTTCAACTATTCTCAAATGTTCTTGTTAATGACAACTAAAGAACTGTTTTGGTCGAAAGTTCAACTATTCTCAAATGTTCTTGTTAATGACAACTAAAGAACTGTTTTGGTCGAAAGTTTAACTATTCTCAAATGTTCTTGTTAATGACAACTAAAGAACTGTTTTGGTCGAAAGTTCAACTATTCTCAAATGTTCTTGTTAATGACAACTAAAGAACTGTTTTGGTCGAAAGTTCAACTATTCTCAAATGTTCTTGTTAATGACAACTAAAGAACTGTTTTGGTCGAAAGTTCAACTATTCTCAAATGTTCTTGTTAATGACAACTAAAGAACTGTTTTGGTCGAAAGTTCAACTATTCTCAAATGATTTGTGAAAAACTCAACACGATACTGAACCACTTCAAAATAACTTACTCGAATGCCGAAAGTTCAAATTTTCCGGGTTCACACGTGCATGTCATGTGCGCTTTAATTTGTGTAATTATTCTATAAAGGTGCGAGCATCGATTTCTTGTCAGCCAAGATCTCGCCAACTGCCATCTCAAGACAGAATGTGGAGTCCGAGTCGGTTAACCGCCTTGAACTATAAATATACTATGCACCATGGCATAAGTCTGGACCTGTAAACTGAAATGTAATCGAGTTCAAGTCATACATAATAATAAGGTGTTATTTAGCATTGTTTTCAAGTCCACACTCTCAGACTCTGTGCTCATTGAAGGCTCTATTGTTTGAAGTTTCTTGATGACGGCGCGTGTTTGGCTTAATCTGAGTCGCATTTCTGTTATAAGTATCGCATTTCTGTTATAAGTATCGCATTTCTGTTATAAGTATCGCATTTCTGTTATAAGTATCGCATTTCTGTTATAAGTATCGCATTTCTGTTATAAGTATCGCATTTCTGTTATAAGTATCGCATTTCTGTTATAAGTATCGCATTTCTGTTATAAGTATCGCATTTCTGTTATAAGTATCGCATTTCTGTTATAAGTATCGCATTTCTGTTATAAGTATCGCATTTCTGTTATAAGTATCGCATTTCTGTTATAAGTATCGCATTTCTGTTATAAGTATCGCATTTCTGTTATAAGTATCGCATTTCTGTAATAAGTATCGCATTTCTGTAATAAGTATCGCATTTCATAATTGTATTACTTTCCTTGCAGCTCAACTTTTATGACAGAATTTCACTAGGGCTTCACTGTCCGTTTCTCTGCATTTCTGTTTATGTGTCTTTCCACCCCCATCCCCCAAACTTCCCAGCCCCCAGACAGATTCAATGATCCGGAACCAGACATTTTTCCCCGATGAATGCTCGTAGATTTCATTTCCTCGGGTGACAACCCTTTTCAATTATCGCCTTTAGATTTGGCATATCAATTAGATTTAACAGTTTAGCGTTTAAAGCAGACTTCTTCGCAAACAAATGTTTGTCTTTGTTTGTCAAAGTGGGCCAAGGAATTCGTTAAAAAAAAGTGTGGGAAGCGTATCTTCCCCACCCACCCCCATTTATTCATATAAACCCATGGTAGGCGGTTTGATAGAATGAAAATATCGGAAATTCCTGAAACAATCTGGTGCGAAGTTGTATCATCAAACTGTGAAGGGCGCCTACTCTTGTCCAATGTATCATCCAAATATCGAGGCCACTTACTGGTGCCAATGAAGTTCATCTTTTCTTACAGAACGTCTTCCTTATATCCGGGCCTTATGCATTGACTGGTTTTAAAATAGTATTTAGTCTATTTCGTGCTTGGCCACTGGTCGTCAAAGTGTCGTCTTGATATATTCTGACTACTGGCTACCCGACATAGTGTCGTCTGGGTATCGTGGGACTACTAGTCCAAGTATCGTCTTGGTATCTTCTGCCAGCCAACTCGTCATATAATCGTCTTCATATCGTCTTACTTCTTGTCTTAGTATCGCATTGGTTTAGTTTGACCACTCGTCATAAAATCGACTTTGTATGTTCTGGATTTTTTCTGCGTAACCATTCCGTATAATAAATTATTTATAAGCCGCCAAACATTTCGCCCGTCTCTTTTGGTATAATTTTCCCACCCACTTGGCCGTTTGTCGGCCGAGCGATGCACGAAAATCCGACGTCTTCCCTTTGGCAGCCTTTCGTTTTTTGTTGGTGGCCACGAGATTGGTCGTACAGATCCTCCGATGTGGCCTGATGGAATTATTCGACCTTAACACCACCGCTACGACATCAAACACTTTGGTCATGGTAGCTCCAATAAAAGCTTACCGAGCAGCAGCGTTTCCTGGAATCAGGCGAAGTTCACCACTTGTTTCTTGGAATCAGGCGACGCCCACCACTTTTTTCTTGGAATCAGGCAACGTCCACCACTTGTTTCTTGGAATCAGGCGACGCAAACCAATTGTTTCTTGGAATCAGGCGACGCCCACCACTTGTTTCTTGGAATCAGGCGACGTCCACCACTTGTTTCTTGGAATCAGGCGACGTCCACCACTTGTTTCTTGGAATCAGGCGACGTCCACCACTTGTTTCTTGGAATCAGGCGACGCCCACCACTTGTTTCTTGGAATCAGGTGATGTCCACCACTTGTTTCTTGGAATCAGCTGACGCCCACCAATTGTTTCTTGGAATCAGGCGACGCCCACCACTTGTTTCTTGGAATCAGGTGATGTCCACCATGCACTTTTCTATAGGTTCAGTTGTCAGTGTGCTCACTTGTCTTGGGTTCACTTGTCCGGTCACCATCAAGGAAGAGGTGCTCGTATGTCACGTCATCAGTTGTATTCCCCGTGAAGCACCCCCCTCCCCTCCCATCATAAACACTGACTCACGACGCGGTTGATAAAGGTCAGCAAGATCTGATTATATCGATTCATTTGTTATTGCCATAAATAGGGGACAGAAATCTTCTTCTCCACTCAAGTGGATTAGCTGTTTGCGTCTACAGTCCCTTCAACTAGGGAGTCAGTCATTCGGTCAGTGAGTCATTCGGTCAGTGATTCATTCGATCAGTGAGTCATTCAATCGGTGAGTCATTCAGTCGGTGAGTCATTCGGCCAGTGAGTGATTCAGTCAGTGAGTCATTCAATCAGTGAGTCATTCAGTCAGTGAGTCATTCAGTCAGTGAGTCATTCAGTCAGTGAGTCATTCAGTCAGTGAGTCATTCAGTCAGTGAGTCATTCAGTCAGGGAGTCATTCAAACAGGGAGTCATTCAATTAGGGAGTTATTTTGACAAGGAGTCATTCTAAACCTCTAGACAGACTGAACCTCTAGACAGACTAAACCTCTAGACAGACTGAACCTCTAGACAGACTAAACCTCTAGACAGACTGAACATCTAGACAGACTAAACCTCTAGACAGACTGAACCTCTAGACAGACTAAACCTCTACACAGACTAAACCTCTAGACAGACTAAACCTCTAGACAGACTGAACCTCTACACAGACGAAACCTCTAGACAGACTAAACCTCTACACAGACTAAACCTCTAGACAGACTAAACCTCTAGACAGACTAAACCTCTAGACAGATTGAACCTCTATACAGACTAAACCTCTACACAGACTAAACCTCTACACAGACTAAACCTCTAGACAGACTGAACCTCTACACAGACTAAACCTCTAGACAGACTGAACCTCTAGACAGACTAAACCTCTACACAGACTAAACCTCTACACAGACTGAACCTCTAGACAGACTGAACCTCTAGACAGACTAAACCTCTAAACATACTAAACCTCTACACAGACTAAACCTCTAGACAGACTAAACCTCTAAATAGACTAAACCTCTACACAGACTGAACCTCTAGACAGACTGAACCTCTACACAGACTAAACCTCTAGTCAGACTAAACCTCTACACAGACTGAACCTCTAGACAGACTGAACCTCTACACAGACTAAACCTCTAGTCAGACTAAACCTCTACACAGACTAAACCTCCGCTCTCGGATTACATTCTATAACATTTACTCTTTTTCATTATCAACAAAAATTGCCTCGAAACTTAATACATTTGAAGCTTGTAATGTTAGCGGGACAAAACACAATAAGAACTATTTTTTTTTAAATTAAAAATATTTTTAAAAATTTGAATAGCTCTTTCTTGTTTTTAAATTGCTATTTCTTTCACTTTTGTTCCCGTTCTTTTGAGCTTTGGTTTTATTAAGGACTTGTGCCGACCCTTTTCTTACGTTGCATTATTATTTTCAACTAGGTTGTGCTGCGGCGCCGTGTCGCGCCTATGGCGCCCACTTTTGTGAAAAGCCCAAGTAACTTATCCTTGTATGATAAATACGAAATATTCCTGAAATGTACACAAAGTATTTATATAATATTTTTTACAGTGCTAATCACCACACGGTTATTTTTTACAAATTTTAGAAAGCAGCGCACCAAATTACTGCACCAAAAAATAACTCTTTGAGTCAGTCAGAACTGTTTACAACACAAATGCTGACGTCAAAGGTTCGTGCGTTGTTTGGTTAATGTTAATCTGGAAATCAAAATGTTTATGATTTTTAAGTCTATATTTTCAATTTTTTTTTAAAAGCAGAGTGATTTCCCTTAGGGTTAGGCCAAAGTGAGTAAGTCATACATATTTGAGGGTAAATATATATATGATGATGGGTATGTCAGCTATTACATCATGTACACTTAATTTTTAACTTTTTTGTTTATTTGTACTGGTGAAGACATTTTCCGAAACCTTTTACACTTAGTATAGTCTAAAATTAATGCGTTAAGATAATTTATTACATTATTTACACAAATTATTTTTTTTGTCTCTTTTCATCAAAGTTGATATGGGGCACTTGTTTCGTAATCTCTGCCACACCAACATTTTAAGCAACTTCATAGTCATTTAAACGGAGAAACATTGTAGCTTAATCTCTGAGCCGAGTGCATCGTAATCGATGGTCAGTATCGATTTTTGTTTTGTTTTTAATTGAGAACAAGAATCTTTATTCCAGAAAGCTGGAGTCCTCAAAGAAACAGGGCCCTTCTGAATTGGGGTACATTTTTTTATTATTAAAAAGTCAATTATTGAGCAAGCAAACGTTGACTTACTTTGTCTCACCCGCCTAGTCAGCAATACAATTTTTTTCAAAAATTATCTTTCTTATAGCTTCTTCTGTGAAAACAAGGCCAGGAGCTTACTTAAAAGATTTCTGTCCGCTATTCGACACATACAAGCTACGGCTATATATATGTGTGTAATTGCTTCAGAGTATATGATAAAAATCTGAACATTCCAAGTAGTAATGGAAAGTTACACAAATAATAGCAATGACTATGGGTAACAACTGCAGCTGTTCAAATAAAACTATTTACTATCATCAATTAAATAGCTACACGTTTTTTTAAAATATTGTAATCAACTGACGAGCATGCAACAGTTACTTACAAATTTATATTGTTCAGTTTTACAAATTTTTACTTAGGGACCGTCCATAAATGACGTCACGCGATTTTGGGTGATTTTTCACTCCTCCCCCCTCGTCACGTGTCGTCACAAAGGCTTAGACCCCCCCTCCAATATGATGTCAGAAAGCGCCGCCCCCCCCCAAATAAAATCCGTATTTTCTATTTGAAAGATAGCATGTTTCAAATCACTTTTTTGTCATTTAAGTATTTTAGTGTAAGGTTTCACTCTTATATCGTAACACGCGTAAAGCTATGTAAGACTTCATAAAATAAATTGTAAAGAAATCAAATATTTAAGTGGATTTTTTTTATTTTAAGTTGAATTTTTTTTTATGTGACGTCCCATTTCTCAACCACCCCCTCCCCCTCGCCACGCGTCGTAACAAATGTGTGGATCCCCTCCCCCTGGGTGCGTGACGTCATTTATGGACGGCTCCTTAGTACAGTGACCCACCATCCCTTGTCTATGGACATCTTGTTTTAAAATCCTCGGCTCCATTTTTCTCTCTAAACTCCCTTGCTTTGCTAATGATTGTCATCTGGCAGCCCCATCACTAAGTTAACACCAGTCTCGGTCTGACGTTGCGTATTTCATAGCAATAATAACGGAATCTGCTCACGACTTTCTTATAAATCTCGCTCGCGCCCCCTCCCCCCTTTTCCGCCTCCGACCTATTTTATGCAGATTTATAGGAGGGCCTTCGGTGCGGATTTTTCTCCTTTCATTAAAAGCAACATTGTTCTGGCGATAACACACACATTTTTAGCCATCCGCAGAAATCTTTGAAATCTTTCCACGCATCATTTCCGTTTCCACGCATGACATCTGTCCTTACATTCCTGTGTCATTTCGTCACCCCCGCTCAAGGCCTTTGTCTGGGTTCAATGACATCAACAAAATTCAGTGGGCGACCGGTTGAAATATCAAATATCATGACAGCTTTTCTTCATGGCTGCTGGTGGTGCATGGACCTTCCGATGAAACTGCTATAACGCAACCGGAAATACAATGTTAACTGTAATGTCAATCGACTCGGCCATTAACTCTAAAACTCTTCACACCCTCGTAGGTTTGGGTAGATATCTAAGCCTATTATTTTCAGCATCTATTCATCTTGTGTGTACCTATTACAGTTGCGCATGTTTTTTTTAATGAGAAATTTGTTTCTAGATTTTCAAGATTAGTCATTTAACATTTTAAACCAAAAATAACGTCAATACTCTTAGAGTCTAGACCAGTGGTTCCTAACCTTTTGGGGTCCATGCACCCCTTCAGATGCCCAAAAAAGTTCATGCACCCCCTCGTGAAACTTGCAGAAAATGCATAATAAACTATGTTTATTTTAGGAACACAACAGTTTTGACCATAGGCAACAGGGAATTTAGTGAGAGATCTGCTGCTTCTTATATCAATCAGCGATTTAAATTTGGGGACTGTTTTGGAGAAAGCAACTCTCATGTCATCCTCTCCATTTGATTTAAACCTTTCCTTGGTTTTAATCGTCAAAGGTGTGGAGAATCTTGCTTCACAGAGATAGGTTGTGGCAAATGGAAGGAGAGTCAGTACTGCCCTCTTGGCTAGATGTGGGTAGGAATCTAACTGGGCGCACCAAAATTCAGTCAAGGTATTGCAACTGAAGGCACTCCTCAGTACTTCTCTGGTTCTCAAATCAATCAGGTCATCTTTAGCAAAGTCACTGTCATCAATGTTGTCCAAGTCACAGAGAAAAGGATTGCGAATCCAAAGATCTTTCCTAGCAATGTCTTGACAGAAATACCCATCAAAGGACCTTTGCAATGTTGAAAGGTGCTCTGAAATTTCCCCTTTGATGTTGTCAGGCAGTGATCCCTCAGTGCTTCCTTCTCCACCAGATATTACAACTTCGTCCAAGACTGGAAAGTTGGCCAAGTTGGACTTTTCTAGTCGTCGTTGGAATAGTGGCACTTTGTTAAGAAAAGCTTGCAATCTCTCAGTAGCATCCAATACAGTCACAGCAGGTCCTTGTAGAGATGTGTTCAACTCATTCAAGATGGTGAAGATGTCAGCCAGGTATGCCAAGTAATGAATAAAATTTGGACAGTCAAACTTGTCGGCAAGGTCACTCTCTTTTCCTTGCACGAAAATGGCAAGCTCCACTCTCAGTTTTACTAACCGACAAAGTATCCGTCCCCTGGACAACCAGCGCACCTCAGTGTGGTAGAGCAGAACTTCATTCTCAGAGCTCACCTCCTGACAGAACAACTTGAAGAGGCAGTGGTTCAAGGCTTGTGAGCGGATAAAATTTACAACTTGGACTGCAGTAGAAAGAACTGACTTCAAGGTTGGAGGTAGTGTTTTGCATGCCAGTGCCTGACTATGAAGAATACAGTGTGTAGTGACAATATCTGGAACTTCTTTCTTTACCAGTGCTGAAAATCCTGACTTATTACCGAGCATGGAGGGAGCACTACCTGTGCAAATTGAAGAAATTCTTGAAGTCCAGTAAAACTGGTTTTCAATGAAGTATGCCCTGACTAGCTGCAACACATCAGCAGCTTTGGTAGTAGCTAGGAGTGGCTTACAAAAGAGAAATTCCCCCTTCATCAATCCACTGAGAACATATCTCAGAAATACAAGAATCTTACTGCATTGTGCTACATCAGTGGATTCATCCAGCTGCATGCTAAATGGAAAAGGACTGCTTCTCATCTCGCACAAGACTTAATCCAGAATGTCTGCAGCCATGTCACTAATCCTGGAATGAATAGTGTCATTGGACAAAGGAACTTTCTCAACCTGCTTCCCTGCTGGTGACCACACATCAGTTCCACCATCTCCAGAGCACAAGGCTTCACCAAAGGTTTCCAATGGTGTGGGGATTCTTGTTCTTTGCAATAAAATATGCAACTTGAATGATGCCCCCAGTGCAGATTTCTGTGACAAAGAAAATTCAAGCTTGGGCAACGTACCTGAGGTCAAGAAGCGAGCAACACTGTCCTTGGAATTGGATGGGTGGACTTTCTCCAAGTGCTCTCGTAGTCTAACAGGCTTCATGTTGTCATTGCACAGGATTTTTCCACAGTGGAAGCACTGAGGTTTTTTAAAATTATTTATTAACGATTTTGAGGGGGTGATTACAATCGGAAAGTCGTACCAGTCACAGGCAAATTTTTAACCGGCCTTGTTGATGTTTTTAATGACCGGAATCGGATGCTCAACTCAAGATTTTAGGTTTCAATGATGAATAATGGCTTACAATTAACGTTTTAAAGACCTTTGCAGCGTACAGAGCAATAAAAGTGAAGGAAAAAAATCCCAACGTTTACATCCGCTCAAAACAGTTGTTAGAGGGTTACCGGTAGAGATATATCTGACGTATTTGATGAAAAAATTAAATTATTTTTAGAAAACTGTGACGTAAAACACGAAATTCCGAGGAACACGTAGAGCGAACCGTTCATTTTGCGAAAGTTTTTCCTTCAATTTTTCGACATGCCCAGAACGATGCGTGAACGAGTAAAAAAAAAGTTTGTATATTGGCGCCCTTTAACGCGCCATGCCTTGCTTATGGTTTACATTTTCAGATTATCAGTTTTTCTTTCTTTTTTTCTCCTTCTTTTTTTTCTCCCTCTTTTTTTTTCTTCTCTGAATGGTTCATGCACCCCATGGAACCTGCTCATGCACCCCTTGGGGGTGCATGCACCACTGGTTAGGAACCCCTGGTCTAGACACATGATGTTTTTGACCGGCCCTGAAAAATCATTTAAAATATGGTATACAAGATTTTGAAATATTATAGTGAAAAATAAATCAACAATTTTAATTGTTATAAACTTATTTCTTAAAATATTGAATTGTGTCAGTGTGCATATTGATGTTATAAAAAGATGTTGTCAGTGTGTGTATTGATGTAATATAACACACGTTGTCAGTGTGTGTATTGATGTGATATAACACACGTTGTCAGTGTGTGTATTGATGTAATATAACACATGTTGTCAGTGTGTATTGATGTAATATAACTCATGTTGTCAGTGTGTATTGATGTGATATAACACATGTTGTCAGTGTGTATTGATGTGATATAACACACGTTGTCAGTGTGTGTATTGATGTAATATAACACATGTTGTCAGTGTGTATTGATGTGATATAACACATGTTGTCAGTGTGTGTATGATGTGATATAACACATGTTGTCAGTGTGTGTATTGATGTAATATAACACACGTTGTCAGTGTGTGTATTGATGTAATATAACTCATGTTGTCAGTGTGTATTGATGTGATATAACACATGTTGTCAGTGTGTATTGATGTGATATAACACATGTTGTCAGTGTGTATTGATGTGATATAACACATGTTGTCAATGTGTGTATTGATGTGATATAACACATGTTGTCAGTGTGTGTATTGATGTGATATAACACATGTTGTCATTGTGTGTATTGATGTGATGTAACACATGTTGTCAGTGTGTGTATTGATGTGATATAACCCATGTTGTCAGTGTGTGTATTGATGTGATATAACACATGTTGTCAGTGTGTTTATTGATGTGATATAACACATGTTGTCAGTGTGTGTATTGATGTGATATAACACATGTTGTCAGTGTGTGTATTGATGTGATATAACACATGTTGTCAGTGTGTGTATTGATGTGATATAACACATTTTGTCAGTGTGAGTATTGATGTGATATAACACATGTTGTCAGTGTGTGTATTGATGTAATATAACACATGTTGTCAGTGTGTGTATTGATGTGATATAACACATTTTGTCAGTGTGAGTATTGATGTGATATAACACATGTTGTCAGTGTGAGTATTGATGTGATATAACACATGTTGTCAGTGTGTGTATTGATGTGATATAACACATTTTGTCAGTGTGAGTATTGATGTGATATAACACATGTTGTCAGTGTGAGTATTGATGTGATATAACACATGTTGTCAGTGTGTGTATTGATGTAATATAACACATGTTGTCAGTGTGTGTATTGATGTGATATAACACATTTTGTCAGTGTGAGTATTGATGTGATATAACACATGTTGTCAGTGTGAGTATTGATGTGATATAACACATGTTGTCAGTGTGTGTATTGATGTGATATAACACATTTTGTCAGTGTGAGTATTGATGTGATATAACACATGTTGTCAGTGTGAGTATTGATGTGATATAACACATGTTGTCAGTGTGTGTATTGATGTGATATAACACATGTTGTCAGTGTGTGTATTGATGTGATATAACACATGTTGTCAGTGTGTGTATTGATGTGATATAACACATGTTGTCAGTGTGTAGATTCGGTGTTGTCATCTAAAGCTAGCGGATCACGTATTGATTAGAACTAATATATAGGTAAGACGGGTAGAATTTATTAAGTCAATTATGTAAGTCTCGGCGGGACCATTATGGAGAGTGCCAGATGTATTCTGCGTGTATTGGGATAGGGGTGCAAATAATGTGGATGGGGCGGTGGTGGTGGTTAATCTTGGGGATGACGCCAGCACGGGGTAATTTTTCAGGATAGCCCCTGACAATTTGTTTTTCATTACATATAGACTAACACATCATAGCTACTAGCACCAAGGCATGAATTTAGTAGGTACATTAACATAGAGGGAACAACAACACAATGTCTTTAAATTTGTATATAAGACATATTTTAAAGATCTTCTTTTTTAAAAATTAGATTTAACTCACCTTGGAAAATTACATTCATTCAAGGAGCTCAATGCTAACTATAGGAATTACACACATCATGACGTCATAATTTTAAATAGCATCATCCTTTCAATGGTGTAAATCGAATTAATGCTAACACGAGAGGGGCAAGACCAGTGGCGTAGCGAGGGGGTAGGGGGGAAAATTCCCCGGGCGGCACTTTGCCAGGGGCGGCAAATTCCTATTCGTTAATTAGTTTCTTAAAATGAAAATTTTAAAAGAAAGAGGATTTTTAAAATCGAAATTAAAGAAAAGCCAAATAAATTAATAAAATAAATAAAGTAACTATCCAAAAGCATGTGAACGTTTTAACTGCCAAGACTAAAAACTCCTTATTGGATATAAATTCTTCTGATACTAAATCTACTGTAATAAAAAAAAACAGAGGCGAAATTAGTATGAGTAGGTGACACTGATGTGGTGATATTCATTGATTCTTAAAATTTGACAGCCGCCCCTGCTGTAAAAATAGGGGCGGGGCGGCAAATTCGTCGTTGTTGATAAGCTAATTGTTAAAACGTGAAAATAAATTTTAATAAAAGAAAAAAAAAGCCAAAATTAAAATAATAAAACGAAATCAAGAACTATATTAAAATACGAGAGCGCTTCTAATGCCAAAACTTCTAACTCCATTGTAAATCTAAAGTCTTCTGATACTAATGTTACTGAGTTGGAAAACATAGGGGCTGACAGCATGAAAATAATGTGTTGGTATATATAATTGAATAAAGTTTGATTTTAACGTAAGTGAACTACTGGAAACAAATCTAATTTGTTAACATGATACTCCAACTGAAAAGAATTCTCCAACTATTTTAGAACACTTGAGCGTTGTTACGCATTTTTTTCCAAGTCCATAGACTGTTGGAAATACATAATTGCTTCTACAAGCAAGGCATTCAGACTTCAGGATACAAAATAGTGAATACACCATGGTGCCATTTTGAGGTTAATTTGTAAGCTATAGAACAGAAAGATGCAGACAAAAAGCTCGACACACGAACAGACGCAGGAATTTTGCTAGTCACAATGAAATCTTTTTATTTTAAAAGTGATACATAAAAAAAATGCCCTAAATTCCTTACAAACGTATAGTGCTCAACAAAAAATTTCTTAGCAGTGGCTACTCACAGAGAAACTAATTGAATGGAATACTTAAGGGATGCTTTGACATTTGATAAAATTTTATGTGGAGACCTCATCATTTTAACCGAAACTTCCAATCAAAGAACAAGAGAGCAAATTGTTGGTTTTCGAAGCAAATATGTAGATGTATCCATGCTATGTAGAATAACAGTGAAGAAGAAATTTGTTTTCTTCATAAGATGAAATTAGTGTATAAATTCATGTGAGGCTTTGGCAGTTTTTATAGAATTTAGAAAACAGACATGATTTTCGTACACTAGCTAATCTACTGGACTTTGAAATTTTGTCTTCAAATTAGAGTATTAAAATATCCCACATGACATAGTGGGAGGGAATATTTTAACCCCATGAATTGGGGAAAAAAATGAATTCAAGACTAGGTGGTTTATTTAAGTTTATAAAGATATTTAAGCTCGAAGTTACCCTGCCTAAAATAATATAATAAATTCGAACAATGCTTTCAGCTGTGTTAAAAGGGCTTCTCTAAAAATTATTTTAATGAAAAAATTAATGACGATCATTTACGAATACACCAAAATTGTCTTATCTATTGTTATTTATTATTTTGGCTATTGAGCCTGCCATGGCTGAAAACATTGATACATGAAAGATTGAAACATGAGAAAACTTTACTTTACAGCTTTAACATTTTTTTTGGGGGGAGGGGGCGGCAAATTTGGTTTCTGCCCCGGGCGGCACATACCAACGCTACGCCGCTGGGCAAGGCTCCTACCGATCTCTTACAATTAACTGTTAAAAACGTTTAAGAAAACGTGTCGCCCCTCATCACCCCTTTTCCTACGCCGCTGATCTTATTACGTCAAGATATGGTTTCTATTTACCTTCTTTAAATTAAAAGCTTCTTATATCTAATAAAATGTGAGGGGGGGGGGTTCTTAGGAGAGATAATAAATATTAACAGTAATATATTTGATCTCTTTGTATAGAGAGAAAAGAAAAACTTTGAAGTTAAATCATTTTTTGTTTAAACATCACGGCCTCGGCGAGTGGTGAGAATGTCGGTCTGTATTCAGGGCGACATTTGAATATGGAAACGAATGCGTTCCGTGGGGCCTACCAGTACCACGCTAATGGTGCTGGCCAGAATACGAATGGACCTGGCACTTTGAATGGGGGATTGTCTGGCCTCGAACCAGATCAAGAGCTAAAATGGCGGGCGCAAGATATAGAGGACAAATATTGTGTGGTGCATACTGCAGGGTGCCGCGACGTAGGGGACCAATATCGTGTGAAGACTGTGACATGTTAAATATATGAGCTTCATCTAGACCATGTTCCTGCAAACAAATAAATATTGGTTTGATCATTTATTAATAAAGCTGGGATTTGTTTTCAGTTTTTTTTATTTATTTATTTAATAGTTTATGTCCAATTCATATATACCTAGAAAAACCGAAAGAAAATTATTAAAGTGGGCATAAGGAAAACCTTGACTGAAAATAAAGTTAGCGGTTGAATGTTTTAAAAAATATAAAATTAAAAAGGAGACATTGTCACTTACTACGTAAACGTTTTAAGTTTTAGTGTGATTTGTTACAGTGGCAACAGCTTCAGTTTAGTGTGATTTGTTACAGCGGCAACAGCTTCAGTTTAGTGTGATTTGTTACAGCGGCAACAGCTTCAGTTTAGTGTGATTTGTTACAGCGGCAACAGCTTCAGTTTAGTGTGATTTGTTACAGCGGCAACAGCTTCAGTTTAGTGTGATTTGTTACAGCGGCAACAGCTTCAGTTTAGTGTGATTTGTTACAGCGGCAACAGCTTCAGTTTAGTGTGATTTGTTACAGCGGCAACAGCTTCAGTTTAGTGTGATTTGTTACAGCGGCAACAGCTTCAGTTTAGTGTGAGCGGGCACAGCTTCGTTTAGTGTGATTTGTTACAGCGGCAACAGCTTCAGTTTAGTGTGATTTGTTACAGCGGCAACAGCTTCAGTTTAGTGTGATTTGTTACAGCGGCAACAGCTTCAGTTTAGTGTGATTTGTTACAGCGGCAACAGCTTCAGTTTAGTGTGATTTGTTACAGCGGCAACAGCTTCAGTTTAGTGTGATTTGTTACAGCGGCAACAGCTTCAGTTTAGTGTGATTTGTTACAGCGGCAACAGCTTCAGTTTAGTGTGATTTGTTACAGCGGCAACAGCTTCAGTTTAGTGTGATTTGTTACAGCGGCAACAGCTTCAGTTTAGTGTGATTTGTTACAGCGGCAACAGCTTCAGTTTAGTGTGATTTGTTACAGCGGCAACAGCTTCAGTTTAGTGTGATTTGTTACAGCGGCAACAGCTTCAGTTTAGTGTGATTTGTTACAGCGGCAACAGCTTCAGTTTAGTGTGATTTGTTACAGCGGCAACAGCTTCAGTTTAGTGTGATTTGTTACAGCGGCAACAGCTTCAGTTTAGTGTGATTTGTTACAGCGGCAACAGCTTCAGCTTTTTAAACTAAAATATATTTTAATTAGGGCTGGTACTGATTTTTTAAAAAATGTGTTTGATTAATCGTGAAAAAATTTAATCGATTAATTTCGATTGCATCTGATGCTCCGCCAAAGATCCGTGCAGCGACTGTAATCATATATGACTAGGACCAAACACCTAACATATCGGACTTCGGCATTGCATGCCATGAGTTGTCGGTTTCAGGTTGCGGTTAGCTCTGCAATCCTACTCGTCTGCCGAGCCACGTAGAGGCCACCCCTTTTCGACAGATGATGAAAACCACAGTACCCGTTGAGGGTCGGGTTATTCCGAAGCGACCGTTTCGTCCCCTCGTTTTTACTAGCAACGCCGGTTTAGGGCCTGGAGCGCCAGTACGGATTAGCAAACGGTACCGCGAAGAACGCAGCGGACGCCAACTCTGAGGAAACCTTCCAGTGGGGGTTACACCCTAGGTAGGTCGTTGATGATCCCCCGCTTAGCAGCGGTCCTAACCATGGAGACCCGTGTGCTTTGCCGGGGTGGCTCTAAGTGGTAGCGGGTCGAAGTATGGAATTCCACCCCTCCTTGTGAGGTCAACTTATTGGGAGACATTTTCGAATGTATGTCTTGGATGATGGATGGCCAGGCGGCCGCTTCAGAAGCGACAATTCCGGGAGGTGGGGTCTCTCAGCTGTTGGGTCCCTTAGGGGGGCGAGAGAGCTGAGGGGGGTTTCCGGGAAGACCCATTAAGAGGACTAGGCTCGGGGCTGCTTATTTTCTTCCACATGTAGGATCATCATTAATTTCGATTAATTATATTTTTATAACGCATATAGATCCCTTTAAGTTGCGAATCATTATTTCGCGAAATCGTTAAGTCGCCGTAATTCTATGGCTCCCAAATTGTGTGACTTAACACAGTAAATTCGTTCTGCTATGCAAGAAATAAGGAAGAAAACCCCTTTTGTTTACGTATGCACGTCTAAATAAATAATAATAATACGAGGGAAAATTATGTAAGAAACAAAAAATCTAAATTATTAATAAATTGGAAAAACAAATATTAGAGATATTTTTTAAAATTTTAATCGAATTTTAATCGATCAAATTAATTTTAATCGATTAAAAAATTTAACGATTAATTGATTAATTAATCGTTTCTTTCCGAAGCCCCACGTCGCTCCTTAACGATTTACCCCATAGACCTCCATGTCTGCCAGTGCCAAGTAACGGAAAGATACAGAATGTTACTTATTGATGTCACCCCTTGTGATGGTGTCACCCTAGCGACCTCTCTGAATATGTGAATATGGCAGTCCTAAACAAAAAAGTGTGTGTGGGGGGGGAGGGTTGGTGAAATCATGAGTTTACCGCACCGGCTGACACCAACCCTTGATACTCCTCCCTTACAAAACCTCCCTTCACCACTAATGTCTGTCTGTTCTTGATTTATTGACTTTTCTTTAGACAATTTGCACACGTGGAAAGAAAAAAAAAGGGGGGGACGACACGCCAACAATTTTTTTTATTGACGTTCATTTCCGAATTTAATAACATCTTTAAAAATTATTTTTACATTTTTATTTCGACCATTATTTATTTTACCTGGAGAGAAAAGCTCTTATCGTTGGTTTGGAGCGGGGGCGGTTGCATGTTTATACATATACTGTCTATATATTTATGTATATCCGAGTTAAACTTAGTTATGTTATTACATAAGCTTTTTTCATATTTGAGGACATATTTAAGTATAATTTAATGCCACCTCACTCCAGACTAATTTTAATATTGCACGGAAAAGATTGATGTATGCTCGGAATATAGTCAAAAAGTAAATTCCCTATTATAATATGTAAACCTCTAAGCTAGTCAAAAGTAAATTATAAGTTCTAAACCTCTAATATATTCAAAAATTAATTTATCCATTATAATCTAAACCAGTGCTTCTCAAAGTGGTGGCCCGCGGACCGGTGCCGGTCCGTGGGCCATCCAATGCCGGTCCGCAGTAGTTACCAAGAAAGGACATTTCGCTACCACACCAGAACAAGGAAAATAGTTCACCGGTCCCTGGTGCAATGGAAAAAATTCCTGCGGTCTGCAATAATAAAAAGTTTGAGAAGCACTGATCTAAACGACTGGTCAAAATTAAATGATAAATTATAATGTTTAAACCTGTAATCTAGTATCTAGTCAAAATATAAAAACTAAGCTATATTATAAGAACTCTAATCCAGTCCAAAAGTAAATGGTATCATTTATAGTATAGGTAGGCTTAAACTCTTGTCACTACGTCAACTTTGTGACTCTAACGTGACCGGGTGGGGGCGACCACACAGGTAGGTCGTGAAATTAAGCCATAAGCCCAGTAGACTGTTACGGTATATACCCAGTGGGATAAGGCAAGAATCTATGGCAAACGCCAATGTTAAATTTAGACCAGAACACACATCAGCGTCATTTTCCTGTTTACCTGGCATGAAATCCGTGGTTTTTTTTCTGAACACTGTGTGAAAAATAAGATGTGCTACTTCTTCCAATGACAGACATTTCTCTTTCAAAGGAAATCAAAATAAAAACAAAACACCACATTATTTATTTTAAAAACAACTGTTTAATTTTTCAATTGTAACATGTTTTTTTAAAAAATCAATCATCATCAATAGAAACGCATTTTTAAAATATATTTTTTAAAAAAAATATTTACACAACATGTGTTGGTGTCCCACAGGTCATTCAAGATGCATTGAACATTATCAGCTTTCGTGTTAATCAGTTGAAATAGAGCAATAACACTTTGAGTTTACTGTGCTCTGTTATTATATCGGGCCTAGTTTTCCAGGCAATCAATGATCACAAGTTTTCCAAACTAGCATAGCAAGTAACACAGTGTGAGTGTGAGTCTGTACAGTTTGACATAGTTTTGAAAGCCACACTACTGTATGCTAACTAAGGTTTTATTGCTCTTTAAAAAAATATATATACTGTATATTATTTCAAAAAGTCTCAAAAATGAAATTAAGTAAGTACAAATATCTACTGCATAAGGAAAGCAATTATTTTAAGTACATTTATACAAGATTATTTTCATAAATATTTATAAATAAGAAAGACATTTTATTTGTACAAACTTGATTTTTAAGAAACTGTATACTGTAATTTACAAAGTACCCCAAATAATTAATAGAGAAAAAAAAATCTTTTTCAAACTATTCTGATTGGAAATGACAATTTTCTGTAGGTGAAAAGTATTACAAGTTTTAGATTATTTCACAGTAATTGAATTCTGTATGAGAAAATAATTAGAAATAACTTGACAATAATCGTGCTATGCAGTGGATGAAATTGTACTTTTATGATTGAATAAAGTCAGCTTCTATTTTCAAAATCATCCTACCAGGTTAATCTTTTTTTTTAAATAAGCAATCCTTGTTTTTAGCTTTCAGATTTTATACAATGGCTGAAAACTTTTCCTTTACCCAAATTATTATTATTATGGTTTATTTTCCTGAAGCTTATATTATAATGTTCAGGTTTAGCCTAAAAAAAATTAGATTGGCTATTGACATTCTCCAGAAGTGGGAGTTACAAAAAAAAATTACTTTTAGTTTATATGAATAAAAACTGACAATAAAAATTGATTAGTGAAAACATTTTGTTTTAAAACAAAAAATAAACATTTAAAAAAAAACTGTTCAGTTATGAAGCATTAAGTAAAGATATCAATAAAACAAAACAAGCAAGGCTTATTATTTTCTTAATTCCATTTTCTATTTCTAGAAATGACTCTTCATAAATAGTGACACACTTAGGCTCTGTGAATAATTAGTTTTGTTCAACTAAAACCTACCCAGGGCTCATGTGAATTTATGAATTTTCCTTATGCAAAGAAGGTATTTTATCAAATTTACAAAATATATACAAACACTACTTTATAAAACTCTATAAGTATAAGTAATAGTTAAACTGATGCCTGGACACCAAGAGAAAGATCGAGTGAACAAATATTCTCACCTTAATTGTTATTGACAAGCTCAAGTTAAGGGATCTCTTTTTGATTTAAAAAAAGATGAAGCTTAAATAAAAAAATACCACTGTACATGTATTTCTAATAGTGTATGTACTATGTCCATTAGGTATGTGTCTATTACTTAGCCTCGGTCATTTGACCATGAGACATAAGCATATTGTATGACATTCACAGGAGTTTTTTCTTCATTAAAATTTGTTTAAGAATTACACAGAAGATGTGGTGGTTGTGCAAGTGTGTGTGTGTGGGGGGTGGGGTGAATATAAAAAGTAGGCCCCAACCCAAGTGATGCCTCTGCTCAATGTAACCCAAAGTGAATAATTGCTGAGGACACACAAAAATAAATTGTTTGCCTGGGGCTCACCTTACTCGGATTGATTTAACACTCTTTAGGACAATTTTTACAAAATTTCTACTTTTCCTTGATGAAAGCACGTGGAAACGAAAGACAAAAGAAATAAAAATAAAAAGATGTGGGCATTCATAGATCTACGATTCAATCTATTCGGACCACATGATTTAAGCCTAAATTTGTCAAATTTGCCCTATTATTGTTTGAGGCATAAGTTTTAAAATGGAGGAGGAACAACAAAATAACTATTGATTTAAAATATAGAAATAGAGAGGGTCGAATTCTCTTATTTTAAGTTTTACTGATAAATTTATCAGTGGTTGAGAATTGTTACTGAAGTTAAAATTTGAAAATTATATTTTTTTAATAATAATAATTATAACAATGATTACTTCAGACATGCAAGCTTCTCTTAGAAAGGAATATTCAAAATACTCAAAACATGCCAATCAGACCCCAGACTCAAAATATTAACCTAAAAATATAAAATGCAAAATACAGATTTACACCACTATCCAAACCTATCAGTCATTTCTACACTTTTAATTTAAGAAAATTAACATTATTTTTAAAATATGTTAAGGCAAGGGGAAAATAAATTTTATTTTTAAATTTAAATTAATGTTAACCAGAAGATAAGGTTCAACATCAATATCAAACAATATGTAAATCAAAATATGCTCCATCTATACTATTTTAAAGCAACATATATATATATAATTATATTTATGTTACAAAAAAGAACAGATTGATAAACATAGCCAATAAACCTAAAAACTTGATAAATTGGGTCTTATATATCAAGATCCATATAAAGATAATTTTAAAAATCTATTTTGAAAAAACACCCTGGGGTCCCCTATTAATGGGTGTATAAAATTATACACCCTGGGGTCCCCTATTAATGGGTGTATAAAATTATAAACAAGTCAAACAAAAATAATCCATAAGCCCATAAATATTTTAAGCACACTTTTAATTACCAGCAATTAATGAAACAAAAAAAGGACATTATTAAAAGACAGTGAAAGCACTGAGTGAAACAGAAAATGCCTTTAACAATGTATTAAGGATAAAGTGAAACTAAAAATGACTTTCTTCCCTTCACTTTGATATACCTACAGGAAACATGGTTCAAACAGCAAACACAGACCAATGCCTTCAATCTAACAGTCCCTACTGAACTCCCCCATGTGATCTTACACTCACAGCCCACCAACACCCCCCTGCCCACCATTATATCCAAGCACACATCTCCCCAACTGTGTGACATGTGTGAAGCAGATCAATAAAGGAGAGGGCATCCACCCTGATATTAAAGTCAGCAAAACCCAGTGTACAGCAGGTCATTTATTGACTGGGAGACCTCAATCTCTCTCAGCCTTTCTAATAATTTTTTTTTACATACCCTTGTTGAGAAAGAATTTTGGCATACACATGTACTTGTAAAGAAGCAATAATCTTCTAAACTTCTATATAGCAGGAGCCTCTGTAAGTTGTAAAAAAAAATATTTGATTTTAACTTTTCTAAAGACCCTGCCTCCCATAAAAGAAAATTATCTTTATACACATCAGATAAAGCCAGTTTCATTCTTTGCAGTAGGCCTACAGGAACACAAAAATGATTGATTTCACCTTGGCTCTTCTGTTTATTGAGGTATTTTCAGTGATTGAACTGTGTCTAATGTTATTTCAATGGGATTAAACTAGCTAACTAGGTCAATATCCCTAGCACTAGCTAACTAGGTCAATATCCCTAGCACTAGCTAACTAGGTCAATATCCCTAGCACTCAACACATGACAATGTTTGTTGAAAATTTAAATAAATCAAAATAAAGGCTTATCTCTGACCTATTTGAAAACGGGAATTTGCTCTATTTTACCCCCCCCCCTCCCCCCTCACCCACTCCTAAAGAAACTGATGTTAAAATAAATACAACTAAAAGCCACTTAAAATACTTCACGAACCTATTTCCATATAAATTCAATTTGTATAAGTATAATGGTTTTTTTTGTTGTTGTTTTTTGTTGGTTTTTTTTTGGGGTTTTGTGCAACAATCATTTTGCCCAAAAATCAGATGGTCATTCCTTTAAGATACCTCTAAAGCTAAAGAGAGCTCTAAATACCATTGTTCAAATACAAGTATTCTGAAATTAGAGAAATGTCAGCTAGAACTAATCAATTATGGAAAATAAAATGATATTTTGATTTCCTTGTATTCGCTGTTTTAAAATTGTGTACCACATGCCCCTTCATGATGATCCTATGTAGACAAAATAGATAAAACATGAATCATTATTTAATGATCAACTTAAATGTAGCTATTTGGAAATAAAAATAATATAAAAGGTGGGGAGGGGTGGGGGGCTAAACTAAACCTATTCTCACACTTTTATCAAACAAAATCTGACATTTATAAACCAAATAATATCGCACATTGGGCAATGGGCTGTTAGAAAACAGGTTAAAATAAATTTGATTTTTTTCTTCTTTAAACAGTAACCCACATACAGGTACAGAATAAAAATAAAATAAGAGTCCATTAAAGATAGGTGCAAACCTTGCCTAAAACCCTCATGTTAAAATAATTAAGCATATCTCCACAGCTCAGACTAGAGCCTTCAACTTCAAGAACTTGTTTAAAAATAATGCTGGAAGCTTGCCTAGTCCTTAAAAATAACTTGAGAGTTTCTTTTTTTAAAATTATTTTTAGTGAAATTTTAAGGAGGGGGGGGTGAGGGATGGCAGAGAGAATGATTTATTTTCTCTGTATTAAAAATGATGGGGCCGTTTATTTCCTGCTATGTCTGACTTCCTGGCTGAGCCTGGAATTCCAGAGATAAGTCTTTGACAGACAACATACCACAACTACAGAAACCTAGATAACAAAAGATGTCCCTCTGAAACGCAACTATTCTTGAATACTATGAATGGAAATATTTTACATCCTTTTAAAAGAATGCTTATAATTTAATAGGGTTTTATATACACACAGTTCAGCAAAAGGACAAATAAAACTATCAGTGGAAAAATTAATCTACATATTGAAAACAAATGGAAAGCACACACACACACAAATTAAAACAAAAAAGTATTTGATTATCACTTTTAAGAGTACTTTGATAGAATAACCGATTTCAC
The DNA here is from genome assembly GCA_944989445.1 of Ampullaceana balthica. Classification (NCBI taxonomy): domain Eukaryota; kingdom Metazoa; phylum Mollusca; class Gastropoda; family Lymnaeidae; genus Ampullaceana; species Ampullaceana balthica. Next base: position 4,485,763 of record CALYLW010000004.1, on the reverse strand, counting down.
AGTGAAAAAATAAAATTAAGTTACCTTGGGTGAAAATAAATGAGAAATAACAGAGACATTATTTATAGATTAAATTAAGGCACATCTGTTTATATAACACGTTCTATATCAAAATGCTGTGGGAAGCTCTATTTGTTTGGTCCATATTATGTCCTGATCATATGCTGATAAAAAGTGGACAGAAATCACATACAATTAATATTACATACAATTATAACGTGATTGTGACATAATTTACTGATAAAATCTTGACCAATCACATTATGATAATAAAAATGCTAAAGAAAGACTGCAATTCAAATAGAGGCTTTAAAATTATACACTTAAGCCAACCCTAAAAATGTACAGTTTACCTTAGATACGGACTACAGTTTACCTTAGATACAGACTTCAGACCCTGATAGTTAAGGAAAGATTTCAAATGCTTAAATGAAACTTTTTTTAAAAAATGTGTCAGTGAGTAGTTTTGATCCATAGACTTCAATTACAGGTAGAAATATGTTAGTCCAGGCACAAACATGTGAATTTGATCCATAGACTTCAATTACAGGTAGAAATATGTTAGTCCAGGCACAAACATGTGAATTTGATCCATAGACTTCAATTACAGGTAGAAATATGTTAGCCCAGGCACAAACATGTGAATTTGAGTGTATCAACTTCAAACTCATGCTACTGTGGAGCACTTCTTCCCCGGTCCCCCTTTTTCTTCAGTCCTGCAAGGCCAAAAAGTATCTTTGGGATCACTTGGGTTCCCATCCCTAATCTTTTCTATGTAATATAATGCCATTCCATGCAGTGGGATAATAATAATAATTTTTCCTCCCTTGTCTCCTGATGATTTCTTATTAAAAGATGATTATTTCTGTGAGATACTTAAAACTTTCTTACTATCATGAGAACAGATACTGAATTACGTATTATTAACTTAAGCTTGTTCTAACAATTCCTCTCTACCATAGAATAACTATTTCCAAGCCACAGGGCAAGTCTATCTCCACCCATAGGGTAAATCTATTTCCACCCACAGGGTAACTATCCCCACCCCACCCCATAGGCCCACTCTATCTCCACCCATAGGCCCACTCTATCTCCACCCATAGGCCCACTCTATCTCCACCCATAGGCCCACTCTATATCCACCCATATGCCCACTCTATCTCCACCCTTAGGCCCACTCTATCTCCACCCATAGGCCCACTCTATCTCCACCCATAGGCCCACTCTATCTCCACCCATAGGCCCACTCTATCTCCACCCATATGCCCACTCTATCTCCACCCTTAGGCCCACTCTATTGCCAGGCTCTTTTAGCCTGACATAACCAGATTGGTCACATTTAGACAGTCTGTGTGTGTTTGCCACTACACTGCCTACACACAGCACTAGATGAATGAACATATTTAGCAACTGGCTGATCTGTGATCTCCAACAGCCTGAACGTTTACAGTTATTATAGCTACACGGGAGCCATCATAGATCTGAAGTAATCCCAGGCCCTAGTTTTAATGTCAGTTTAACTTGGGAGCTTATTTTGACAGGCTGTGTCCGGGAATAATTTTAGCTCATTTCACCTTCATCTCTGCAGGAAGAAGACGGGACATTATAAAGGTCTCATTTAGGGGCCAATCCTGTTTGGGTGTTTTCCCTCAACTTTCCTCAAGCAATCCAGTTTTTATTTAACCCACTAATCTTAAGGGCATTTTTTTTCCCTACAAGTTATTATATAAAATTTTGTTTAACTTTTTTAAAAAATAATAAATATTACAGAAAAGCTGGAAATCTTTTCAAGAGATGAAGGGGATCAATCTTTGTTGTTGTTTTATGAAGGACCAGGCACATGGTTAAGGTTACTGTAAGAAACCAAGCTTTTTGTCCCCAAAAATAATACTTTTAATTTTTTTAATTTCAGACATTTAAATTTAAAGGGTAACAATCAAAAGTCAGCAAATTTTGCAAATAAGAAAAGTAATTGGTCAGATTTCTTTAAGGGTAATGCATTCACTATTTACAAAGAAAACACTATAGGGAATTCCCCAAAGAAGATGTGTAGGTGCAAGTTTTTCTAAAAAGCTGGTAAATAAATTAATGAATAGTTTCAACTTGAGGCGTGACTGAACATGACAGATTTTCCGAATGTTGATTTATGGTTATGTTACTTGTAACATATATAAATATATATATATATATCTTTCTCTATAAACAAAAATTACTTTAGTTAAACTATAATAATTGACCACAACAAATGAAATTTGCAGATATGGTCTTAACAATTTCTTCTTCCTATATTCTTTAAATTAACTTACCATAGAACCAGAAACATCAACTAGCTGATCCCCACCATACTGACTTGTGTATTACAAGAATTATTTAAAAAGACTATATGATACAAAGATAAAAACTTTCTTATGTTTTTTTTTAAAAATGCAACATTCGTAGAATGCATAAAACAAGCTGATATTGCGAGCCAACGTCACATCATAGTCATCTCATAATTTGTACTTCTCATATTCAGGATAGTAGACCTGTTTAAATAGGTCAAAGTTTTATGCGTGAGATCCAGTCCAGGTCTCTGCTCATTTCTTAACTTTGGCAACACAGCTATCTCTTATCTGGCTGCTGCGGGTATTTTCCAGCCAAAATGGCAATGTAGACACTATTCTGATTACACTGCAACAAGTTTCAAGTGCAATATTTACAAGGGGCAGCACGAGTGAATTGCGTCAGTTGCATTTTGTTACATTGGCTTCAACACAAAATAAAAACATTTATGAAGTTGGAGTCCTTTCTTCTCTTGATATGTAAACACAGCCCTCCACACTTAACCAAGTCTAAGTTAAGATTTGAGCTAAAGAGCGGCTAAGTTTACCGCAGAGCGGCTAAGTTTACCACAGAGCGGCTAAGTTTACCACAGAAATATACCCTTCAGGAAGGACGTCATCTTTTGATCTGCTTTTTTTTGTCTTTAAAACAACACTGCTGCTTGTAGATCTGGCGACACCAGCAAACAAGCACACAGCTTACCATCTTGACTCTGCATCACAAAAAGCAGCAGAATTTTTTCCAGCCGGCCTTCTTCAAACTAGTGCTATGTCTGTCCTCCACCGTGTACTTTTTCCTGCCGGACTTTCGAACCTCTTTGGTGCGGCTCAGATTCGACTCGTAGTTCAAGGACGCCAAGATGGCGTGGTCGAACACGTCTTTGAGGTTTTTCTGGGTCAGCGCCGAGCACTCCTCGTAGTGGACGGCCCCGATTTCCTGGGCAAGCCGAATGGCGTCACTCTCCGAGACGGGCTTTTCTTTGTAGCCGGCCAGCTCGATGAGGATTTTAACGTCATTACGGAGATCGCACTGCGTGCCCACCAGCATCATGGGCACTTTCGGGGAATGTTTCCGGATTTCGGGCACCCATTTCTCGACGATGTTGTTGAAGGATGTCGGTGAGACGACGCTGAAGCACAGGAGGAAGATGTCTGTGTTGGGATAGCACAGCGGTCGGATGGCATCGAAGTCATCCTGAAAAAAAAAGGCAATATAGATGAGGTTAGTTAATGAAATCTTAGAAACGTGATTCGAGATTAAAAGAATAGATCAGTCAGCCGGTCAAGCATTTTGAAAGAGAAGTGCGCGTGATAGTTGAGCCCAGATAAAACACAAATTCTGTAAATAATCCAATTGCGAATCCCAGACAGTAGCGTGTTAAGAGACAGTAGCGTGTTAGCAGACAGTGGCGTGTTAACAGACAGTGGCGTGTTAACAGACAGTAGCGTGTTAACAGACAGTGGCGTAGCTAGCGTTAGTGCCGTACAGGAGGGATAGGTGACAAAGCTTTTTTGCCGCTCCACTTTCACACACTCTTCAGGTGGACGGAAATACTTGATAAAATATACAAAATGCACCCAGGGGCGGAGCGTCTACTCCATTCCCCTTCCCATGAGACAGGTCATTGACGTCTATGGCTGGCGGTATTTATAGATATTTTATATTTATTTATACACCACACTTTATATCTATTCTGAATATACGTAGAACTAAATTGTATATCATAGTAGCTCAATAGTCTCATGTTTTATTCCCAGTAGAAGTAGACTGTAGACCTAACAACTTTCCTCGTGCTCGTTTATGTAACAGCGACAGATTCCTATGTGATGACATAATGTTTTAACATTGCGAACACAATTAGTAAAGACAAACCTAATAAAACAACAGCAGGTTGCTTGAGTGCAGCAGTAAATATCTGACCGGACCAAGCCCGCTGCTTCCTTGAGATTGGGCCCCGGAAATTAGAGGCAGTTAGCGGAGTAACAAGTCCGTTTCCGTGACAGACCGCCATAAACAAGACTCACCTGAACATCTGACTGACGCAGGATTCGCCCTACAGATAGACGCCATTATTATCTTCTTCCCAGGTGTATTTACTTCTAGTATTTCTCGCTCAGCGGCGCAGTAAGAGGTAACATAAATAGGTATTCCGCTTCGGGAACGTTTTGTATTTTTTTTTGTTCTTGAATGTCGGCATCTCAGTTCCTACTAATTGGTTTATTCGTTGAAGAAAAGCTGAGCCCGCCCAGGCGACACTAACCCAACTACAACACTAACTTGTGGTGCAATAATTACAACTTATTTACAAAAGTGTCTAATTTTAGAGGACACCTTCACCTACCCCAGGCCGTCCACTAATTTACGCAAGTGTCTATTCAATTGTACTGGACACCTACCCCAGGCCGTCAAAGACACATTCAGTGACATGACGTCAACAAAATGTTGACATTTCGGATCAATTAATTTGACCCTTCAACACGTGAACTTCCTAAACCCCGTCTTCCTCGCCCAGGACCACGTTATCGTAAGGAGAAACCCGAGCACGCACGGGTGAACAAAGCCAGTAGGCAAGTTTACGTCAATGTGTCTCATGATGCGTCTACGGTTCTGAAGGTGCGGGTCCTTAAACAGGCAAGTGTGTAAAGACACACACATCAAGGACGTAATAACTTCGTGTTTATTACTTGCTTACATCTTAAACGCGTTGATCACAATTTGCATAACGAAACAATTCTAGAAAATGACTGCCACAACACACCCACCTCCACAAGGTCATTGTTTCTATATCACTCAATGAGTGCATTGACCGGCAAATATTTGGACTTTCGGCGACCTTAGGATTGTGCGTGTGTCCCAGATATTCCAACGATAAGGATTGTGTGTGTCCCACACATTCCAACAATAAGGATTGTGTGTCCCAGACATTCCAACAATAAGGATTGCGTGTGTCCCTGACACTCAAACAATAAGGATTGTGTGTGTCCCAGACATTCCAACAATAAGGATTGTGTGTCCCAGACATTCCAACAATAAGGATTGCGTGTGTCCCTGACACTCCAACAATAAGGATTGTGTGTGTCCCAGACACTCCAACAATAAGGATTGTGTATGTCCCAGACACTCCAACAATAAGGATTGTGTATGTCCCAGACACTCCAACAATAAGGATTGTGTGTGTCCCAGACACTCCAACAATAAGGATTGTGTGTCCCAGACATTCCAACAATAAGGATTGCGTGTGTCCCTGACACTCCAACAATAAGGATTGTGTGTGTCCCAGACACTCCAACAATAAGGATTGTGTATGTCCCAGACACTCCAACAATAAGGATTGTGTATGTCCCAGACACTCCAACAATAAGGATTGTGTGTGTCCCAGACACTCCAACAATAAGGATTGTGTATGTCCCAGACACTCCAACAATAAGGATTGTGTATGTCCCAGACACTCCAACAATAAGGATTGTGTGTGTCACAGACACTATAACAGTGTAGCAGTGTAGCCATACTTGGTGGTACTCTCAAAGTTCACCTCTTCGCCAAACGAGGATGAAACTAGATGATCTGGCGTGAAGGGATCTTCCCAATGTGATGATTTCATCCCATATCAGAGATTTTCTTGTACCCACCCAACCCGGATTAATATTCCCGGCATTAAATTTTAGAACCACCGCTAGCAGCTTTGCCGGGAGATCAGAAATATAACGGTTTATGGGAGGACGTCACGGCTCAGTGGGTCGGGAGGTAAGGCAGAGTTTGCGAGAGAGGGCGACGGGTGGGGGGAGAAACGTCTGGTCGGTTAAACATGGTCGCAAAGTTGAACATGGGACAAAATTAGGTCCTATATATACCGATGAATACAGGGCGTCAACAACTTAGGCTTTAATACTGGTAGGAGTTTTGGGTTCTTGGTGTATAGATGTTCTATGAGACGTTGGGGATCGTCTTTCCTTTCGCTTCAGCTCATGTCACTACTACTACTAGGTGAGACTTATGTCACTACTACTACTAGGTGAGACTTATGTCACTACTACTACTAGGTGAGACTTATGTCACTACTACTACTACTAGGTGAGACTTATGTCACTACTACTACTAGGTGAGACTTATGTCACTACTTCTACTAGGTGAGACTTGTGTCACTACTACTACTAGGTGAGACTTATGTCACTACTCCTACTAGGTGAGACTTATGTCACTTCTACTACTAGGTGAGACTTATGTCAGACTCAAATTATTATTATTGCCCCCCCCCCGCCCCATGTTTGTGGGGAGTGGGGTGGGGGACACCACGTCACAGATCACGAGGTGCAAGAGTTTTTGCCCGTGTTTCTATACCCACCCCACCCATAATAATGAAAAGTCCTATGTGTATCGAGATCTAAAACGTATGACGCCATTTACCAAGTTTTGTGTGTGTACAATAGTGTACATTGTAATTATTACATCTTTAAAAACGACACTACAAGACGAAATACGCTATATTATTCGCTGCTGACTCATAATTCATAAAGTATGATCATATTCGTTTCTATTACAAAAGTATGACTCATAAAGACGTAGATTTTATTTAGATACGAGGACAAAATATCAATAAAATTCAGTTGAATAGATTGTCTTTGTAGTTTGATGTTGAGGGAGGGGGGAAGAGAGAGAGAGAGTGAGAGAGGGAGAGAGACAAAATGTTCTTTTGAAACATTAGGACTAATAAGTTGTTCTAGTTGATTGAAGCGACTCAAAAAATGCACATATTTTTTTTAAAGACTTGAATCTGTATTGTTAACACCTTCAGACTGTAGCCCATCAGTACAAACAACCAGACCAGCAAATGAAAGTGTGTGCTATATTGCGTGGCTCAGTCTCACAGTCCTTTACAAAGATAACAAACACTTAAGCTGAGCACCGAGTTGTTTATGTCTGATAAAGCACGAGAGCGGCACGAGGGCTGATCTTGCGTAATTCGAAACTAAAAATCGCATGTTTGTATAAGATTGCGACCTACAACAAACAACACAGGTCAAACGCGAGTAACAAAAATACTTTCCCGGCACGCCCCAGGGGTATATTACACAATACATAAGGTCCCCAGGACTGAAGAGAAGCTAACAATGAAATTCGAAATTCGCTTCAAAAACCATTAGCAGGAAAGAAAGGAAAGGTATAGCTAATGATAAAAAAACGGAACACATCCGTCGAATAATCGTATAAGACAGATCTAAAAACAATAAGTGAGCCATCCAAAAATCTTCTTTGGTGAACAAAAATCATATATATATATTTACGCTCAATTATGTAGCCTAACGCTAAGGGACATCACTCTGCTTTTTTAAAAATTTTGTGTTGTAAGCAGTGCTGATTGACTCAAATGGTTATTTTTTGGTGCAGTAATTTGGTGCGCTGCTTTCTAAAATTAGTTTAAAAATCGTGTGGTGATTAGCACTGTAAAAATTATTATATAAATACTTTGTTTAATTTTCAGGAATATTTCGTATTTATCATACAAGGATAAGTAACTTGTGCTTTTGACCCAAAAAAAAGTGGGCGCCGTAGGCGCCCTACAATCTCTATTTTAAATTACTTTGTGTACATTTAAGGTAGTTTAATATTACGTATCTATCATACAAGGACAAGTTTGTTGGACTTTTGAAAAAAGTGGCCGCCGCAGCACAACCTATATTATATACATACTTTGTGTACATGTCAGGAATATTTCGTATTTATCATACAAGGATAAGTTACTTGGGCTTTTGACTTTTGACATAAAAAAAAATTTTAAATAAAATTTAAAAAAAAACTATTATAAAATACTTTGTGTACATTTAAGAAAGTTTAATATTACGTATTTATCATACAAGGACAAGTTAGTTGGGCTTTTGAAAAAGGTGGGCGCCGTAGGCGCCCTTAAAAATATGGGGGCGCAGCACAAACTAGTATGACATATTTTTTTAACATGAAATATAAGGCATGGTTTACTTATAAATGGGCTTATTTAACAGATTTCTCACGGCGCATCAAATAGACATGTTTGATTTTTATTTAGAAAAAACGTTTCGGCCTTTTCCTGTCAAACGCAAGATCTCAAGATGGGGGAGAGGAATAACTTTACTCTTAAACTAATCCAAATAATTTTATTATTGAGAGAGAGAGAGAGAGAGAGAGAGACGGTTAGATACGGCAGTAAATTGATCTTTGGGTTTTGGATGTGAGGTGAGTCGAGAAATGACGTCATTTGGAATAGATTTGGTGGTTAAAAGACGCAAGGCAGAATAGATTTACTTTGTTAGTGAAATGATGACAGCAAAAAGATTTGTTGGTGAAATTATATACTGAAAGGTTTGTTAGGGAAATGACTATAGACAAATAGATGTTCAGTGAAATCAGTTTTAATAGACTTGTTATGGAAAATGGCGTCACATGAAATAGAATTGTAAGGGAAATGACATTAACAAATAGGATTGATAGTGATATGACGTTCACAGCTCCAGTGGTGGGAAGGTGTGGCGGACCGCGGCAACAGAACGGCGCTGTTGTATTACAACTGCGGTATTATATTCGACTCATTGAAATGTAAAACCATATCACTCGAGCTGGTGGCAGTCCCTCGCCGTACCCTCGCTACACGGCGGGTCACGCCTGCACCAGCAACACGACACAGAACATGGGGATTTTCACTGTTTGATTTGGGTGTTGACACACGAGCAAGACATGCCCATTAAATGATTTATCTCCACGGGTTTCCAAATACAGGCCCGGGCCTCACACACAAGGCTCCTATACATGACAGGGCCATTAAGTCTTAATAAGGATACCAGCTTTTTTTTTAAACCCCTCCTCGTGTTGTAGTGGGTTTAAATGAGAGAGAAGGGGCGGTGCTCCCAGGCCAGACCTACGGGGCGGATACACAAAGCTCTAGGATTATCTAAACGTTGACGGCCCCCCGGGGATAGGGAAACACGGAGAGGACAGAGCTTCTTCTTTAAGGACGGGGCTAATATGAAAGCCGGTACGAATGCACAGACCAAACCAGATGATAAAACGTTAGTTGATAAATTTAATGGGCGTGAAGGGCAAACGTCTTTCCAAACGATAAATTAATCGTTTTCACCAGAAAGACCCGCCTCGGGGGGTTGTGGTTTATAAAGCACCCACGCTGTGTGTTACCATTCGGGGCGCAACGTCAGTGCCTGGTGACACCCAAACGCTGCATAATTTATTACCAACGTTTTGGTAGACACTAAACCCTGGCATCGAACTCAATCTTTTCTTATTAAGCCGACAGTCCACGACTATTACACCATGCAAGGTGTAATGTGACAACAGCAATAGTCACACTTGATAAATGAAGGGTCACGAAGGGCGTAACGATATTCGGGAGAATTATTTTCTATAGAATGACCACGAGATAACGGTGGCTTTTGTGAGATATTTCCCACCCCCACCAACCTTGAGAGTCGTTAAGATTAGTGGCATTTAACGATATGAATGCATTGGGAAATGTATCGGTTTATGAAGTGAAATTAAGAGAACTCCTTGAAACTTGAAACACTTAAAGAGATTTCTGTTTATTTAAGTGAGTTCTTGAAACTCTTAAATTTTTATAAATTTTTCATAGAGCCGTCTTGAAACGATTAGAGAGACTTTAAATTGTAAGTACAACAATAAATACCCATATTAAACCTATCCATTCATAACAAGCCTCGCCTAAATCGCACCATAAATATCAAAGCTCGCTTGCTTGCCACAATCCCTACCGCGAGTTACAGCAACTCCTGACCTGATTCCCTGCCCTCAATAACTCTAAGAGTCGGCCATGGGCCTCACCACCCCACCCCCAATACTTGGTCATCCTAACTGACCAAACCAATAAACAATCCACCGGAAAGCAACAAAAGAAACTGCTGCCGCTGCTGTATGACACGGTCTGAACGGACACGCATGGCTGATCACCCACCAATTTCCTTTCTCGATCGTCCACCGTTGGCGGTGACGTCAGCCCGTACGACAGCCTGTCTCATTCACAATGTCATTCAACCGTGACAACAGACCCACGTTAATCACTGGGTCGAAGAAATGGCGAGGGGGGGTGGGGGGCCGTGGCACAAAGCGTTTTGACTCACGTAGGACAGGCGTGGATTTCATTGACACCTTAAGTGTGTACTTGTAGATGACTTATGACTATGGATTATCGGATATAAGTCACAATCCTTTAATGGAAGCTAATTTTCAACCAGTTCAATGACACTGGCATACTGGAAAACAATGAGTGCTGTTAGATGTTCATAAGGTGATATAAGTGTAGTCAGATGTTCATAAGGTGATACAAGTGTGGTCAGATGTTCATAAGGTGATACATGTGTGGTCAGATGTTCATAAGGTGATACAAGTGTGGTCAGATGTTCATAAGGTGATACAAGTGTGGTCAGATGTTCATAAGGTGATACAAGTGTGGTCAGATGTTCATAAGGTGATACAGGTGTGGTCAGATGTTCATAAGGTGATACAAGTGTGGTCAGATGTTCATAAGGTGATACAAGTGTGGTCAGATGTTCATAAGGTGATACAAGTGTGGTCAGATGTTCATAAGGTGATACAAGTGTGGTCAGATGTTCATAAGGTGATACAAGTGTGGTCAGATGTTCATAAGGTGATACAAGTGTGGTCATATGTTCATAAGGTGATACAAGTGTGGTCAGATGTTCATAAGGTGATACAAGTGTGGTCAGATGTTCATAAGGTGATACAAGTGTGGTCAGATGTTCATAAGGTGATACAAGTGTGGTCATATGTTCATAAGGTGATACAAGTGTGGTCAGATGTTCATAAGGTGATACAAGTGTGGTCAGATGTTCATAAGGTGATACAAGTGTGGTCAGATGTTCATAAGGTGATACAAGTGTGGTCAGATGTTCATAAGGTGATACAAGTGTGGTCAGATGTTCATAAGGTGATACAGGTGTGGTCAGATGTTCATAAGGTGATACAAGTGTGGTCAGATGTTCATAAGGTGATACAAGTGTGGTCAGATGTTCATAAGGTGATACAAGTGTGGTCAGATGTTCATAAGGTGATACAAGTGTGGTCAGATGTTCATAAGGTGATACAAGTGTGGTCAGATGTTCATAAGGTGATACAAGTGTGGTCAGATGTTCATAAGGTGATACAAGTGTGGTCAGATGTTCATAAGGTGATACAGGTGTGGTCAGATGTTCATAAGGTGCATTAAGATACCAAGTAGTGATAATAAATGGTCATAAATACAGGGTTGGGGGTACATTATCTATCCGAAGCAAGTATACCATTAGTATACCATTAGTATACCAATAGTATACCATTAGCATACCATTAGCATACCATTAGTATACCATTAGTATACCATTGGTATACCATTGGTATACCATTAGTATACCAATAGTATACCATTAGTATACCATTAGTATACCAATAGTATACCAATAGTATACCATTAGTATACCATTAGTATACCATTAGTATACCATTAGTATACTAACTGAAAGAGAAATACGTTATAGTAAGCAAGTCATGAAGTCCACACATCTTCAGTTTAATGGGGTTATAAAAATAAAATAATATAAACTATTTTCACATCGAAAATATAACCGGCTAGGCTGACAACAAACAAGGTATTTACTATTTCTGGAACGACCAGTGACCTTGTCACGATGGGAGGGAGGTCACGCCATTGTCACCACGAGCACAGAGTCGCGAGGATTAAAACCCCTCAACGCACGAAGATCTGCGCACCCAGCTGTTTGGACTTGACGGCATTTCAGAACTTGGCTTCAAGAGCCGCATACCTAACCCAGTTTGTGTCCAGGAGTAGGAACATATTTCTGGAAGTTCTCAGTGGTGAACACGCCTGGTACACAAGGGGTGAAGACGATTCTTGTCTCATAGCAGATAGGGGTGGAGAAGGAAGGGACTGTTTCGTCTCGCCATCTGGATCTTTAAATAGACGAAAAAAAACCCAACTGGTACGTGGTTCAAATGACGGACTCTCAACATTGTCATAACTTTATTGTAAGCGGAGATGGGAATTAACGTCGACATACGGCAGGGATGCTTAAAAACTACAATATCTTTTCCGAGCTCAAGGTGAGCGCCATTTCCTCGGGTCCAAAAAAAACATGACCAGTGCAGCAACGACGAGTGCAGCAACCAAACTGATGTTATTAGCATGAACTTACGTCTTTGTTGCTACATTGACTCTAGTGCCACAAATCTGGTCACATATTTTAGTTGGTGGGGGATTGGGGGGGTGTAACCATGTGTGTGTGTATATATTGTGTGTGTGCCCGCGTGTAAATATCATGTCATTTCAGATTTAATAATATCGCTAGTGTAGTTTTTTTTTAAAGACCACAAATGAAATTAGTTTTACGACAGATTGAGATCCTCTGATTTACTGTGGCGGGTCCACCTGGGAAAATAAACAAAAACTGGAGACGCTACAGCAAACGATATCAACAGATTGTTAACTTGCAGGATTGAGGCATAAACTCCACAATAAATAATGAAAAGTTCATCCCTGCAGGGTTTCACGTTCTCCCAACCGACTCAGCCCCTCCCGTGCTCTCGCTATGTTCTCGGCTACGTGGACGTCAATGTTTACGATGGGCGTCAGATTAAAATGAGGATAAAACTCATCGACCTATTGTCACGTATCAATAGAAGCTATAAATACTCTCAGGGGATAACTCTTGGCGTGTGTAACAAGTACCAGAGTTATTCATCACCAGCGTCAGTAGTACACCCTTCACTTTGAGACTCATGAACTTGTTGAACCGAATAATTCAAAGTGTAAGTTGATCTAGTTTCTAGTGTATTTGAAACAAAGTAAGTGTGGCGGGAGGGGGGGTATTAAAATATCACCTGCCACACCATTTAAATGAAATAGATTCAGATTGAAAGAACACATGTTACAATCAATGTTCCCCCTAAGCTGCGTGGCCATCTGCCAAACACCGCGCAGCTGTTTTAAGTTACCGCGCAGCAAATTTTGAAATTTTGCACATGTAAAATTGATTACTTGCACACCATTTTGTTTACACGCGAAACAAAGAAACATTGGTTACAATACAATACAAACTAAATTGCTAAGTAACTCGCAGCTAAACTCGTGAAATGTGGCAGCCCTTAGGGCAATGCTCCAGGTTAAACCGAGGGATGCTTTAAATAAGGTGAGTGTAATTGTGTATAGTATAATCACTCGGAATGAGTGCCGGTCAATCTAGAGGCGGTGCCTTTGAAGGGGGGGAGGGGGTGTTGAGAGCTGATGTATGCCACCATGGAGGTCGTAGGCCACGGGGTTGTCGCACGTACGGCTGTATGATATGGTGTTGTGTTGCCACTTGTATCCAGCGCTCGACCGTTTATCCTTCATCTTTGAACAGTCGTTACCCCAGATGAGCACTTATGTCACGTGTATCAACAAGTGTACATTGTTCGTGAGTCTGGGGGAGCATTGGGCCAACCAGGAACTATAGGACTAGCCTGGGGCAACAAATGAACCATCAAAAAGGTGGCGGAGTGGGGGCGGGGTGGGGGTACGGTGGTAACATGAATCGCCATGCTGGATTTGTCCCAGCTAACAGACTTACAGGGGTGTGGCTGTTTAATTATTTTTTTTTGTAACGAGTGGTATTAGGGTGGTCCGTTGCACGTTTGCTTGAAGAATAAATATACATTTTGTTTTAACGGTAGGGACGGTAAAAAGTAAAAACCTTCGGGGATCTCGTCTGGATACTTGATCTAGTTTTAAATGCACGTTGGTAGCGCCGCATGCGTGAACGATTAGGTAGGTCAAAGGCAGAGAAGTAATGACACTCTCAACGAGAACACTAGAACCACTGGCGAACTGAAGTGGCGCCCGGAGATGTTCAACAAGCGTCGTCGTCTCGCCGAGAAGGTGGTGCGGACAGTTGCATGGATACTGGGCTGTGGTCACGTCATCAGACATACAACCCCCCACCCCCGCCCTTTAACAAGTACCGACAAGCTGACATCTGAAGAGCATGTTTCGGGGAGGAGCCGAGGGCCTCCTCAACCGCCCTAGTAACCTTGAAACTTTAAACCGACAACAGTCGTTAAGCGAGATTCCATAGCTGAGAATAGGGCTATTTGGTGAGTTAAGTGATGAAGTGACGCCAGTTAGCGTTTTTTTTGAGATACCTTGGAGTGTGAGATGACGTCAAACTAAAACGTGAATTAACAAGTGAAATTTAAGGGCGGGGAGGGGGCGGAAACACTCCCAATTAATATGACGTAAATGCATTTAATATGTGATTATTTGATAATTATTTTCTGTGTATATGTTTATTTGTGACCATAAGCATTTATTTCTGAAAAATTTGTGATTATACATATTAATGTTTGATTTTATACATTCATAAAATGCATTTTTAACAAAAGGTTTAATTTTTTTAACTCAATATTTCTCATTATTCTGTTCGAATGTCATTAAGGTTATAAAGTTATAAAATGACAGTTATGAGCGCCATGTGCGCGGGTGTATTCTAAATTCCATAATATTGAGCTGTAAAAACAACAACATGGACATGTTAATATTAAAGCAAGGCAGTGACAGTAAATTAGTCGGTCCTGTACTGAGCGGAATCTTTAACAACACATCTCCCCATTGTTCTAGCAATGGGATCAACAATCAGCCGATCCAAGTAATTATTAGCATAACGACGACGCTCGTAAGTCTCATTAGTCTTCCCAATCGTGACTGCAAAAACAAAAAAACAAAAATTCGTTCAGGGGCGGTTTGGTGGGGGGTGGGGGGTCCTCGTCCCGCTTGAAACCATCAGTGTCCGTCTCTCATCTGATGATTTCATAGAGCGGCCCTGACTTTGACTTCGGTGGCGATCGTGTGACGTTACGGCCGACATAAAGTATTTAATGAATTAGTTCACTTACTACGGTGACGGTACTCGTGACCACTTACGACATCTGCACCGTCGTCGGAGATGGCGGGTTACGGCCCCGCTTCTCGTTAACCTCGGCCTCTGTGTCGGAATGCGTGGCGGAGCGGCGGTGAAATTCCACAAACATCGCCGAGGACAAGTCGAGAGCCCGGCGTGTGTGTGATGGCACTGGTTCGTATCCCAAAGTTCGACTCGGCGATTCTTAGAGTAAAATTCAGTTCCGAATATGCTGACAAATTTACAGTCAAAGCAGTCATGTTTCATCTCTTTCACAAGTCCAATATTACTTCAGTGTATCTTTCAGTTTTGTCTTCACATATTCGTAATGTTCTTATATTATACTAGATTATGCTGCGGCGCCGTGGCGCCTGCGGCGCCCACTTTTTTAGGGCTCCTACGGCGCCCACCTTTTTCAAAAGCCCAACTAACTTGACCTTGTATGATAAATACGTAATATTAAACTTCCTGAAATGTACACAAAGTATTTTATAATAGGGGCTTTAGGGCGCCTACGGCGCCCACTTTTGTTGTCAAAACCACAAGAAATTCATCCTTGTTTTAGTAGCGTCACGGACAGGACAGACGGGACGTGCAGTTAAAAAATCGTGTGGTAATTAGCACTGTAAAAAATGTTATATAAATACTTTGTGTATATTTCAGGAATATTTTGTATTTATCATACACTAATTTTAGAAAGCAGCGCACCAAATTACTGCACACACAAAAAAAACTCTTTGAGTAAGGCAGCACTGTTTAAGTCTATGTTTAAAAAAAGCAGAGTGATGCCCCTTAGCGTTAGGCCACATAATTGAGCGTAAATATATATATGATGGTACAAAATTTCAAAATAATATACACCGCATATGAAAATATTTTTTAAAATTACATTTTGTATACCTATCAAATGCGATCTTTTGAGAGTATAGGGGTAGGGGCTTGTATTCAGATTACGACAGGGGCGCCTGTGCTAAGAAAGGGTGCGGATAACGATGCCCGAATTTACAACCAGACAGGTGTCTGCACCAATTAATAAGTCCGAAATTCCTGGCGAGCTTGGCGTGCACTAAATGCCTGTAGTTCGTATGCATACAAATATGCTGAGTAATTTATGTATACCATGACATCCTTAGAGGATTCCCTTCGCATACCTTGAATATCACGCATGACGTAACAATATTACCATCTCATAAACGGGGACAAATGATGAATTTGATACTTTAACTTAGCGACGTAGTTTGATTTATGTCGTAGTTTGTTTGTGTTGTTCCAATAATGACCGACTTTTTATTAATACCTTTAGACCCGTGGCTTCATCTATTTCCCGGAATATATTGATACAAAAATAATGTTGCACCCAAATGTTGAGGTGTGGAAAGTTTTTATATGTTTACCACAAGTCATAAGTCAACGCTATTGGCGGATGTTTACCACAAGTCATAAGTCAACGCTATTGGCGGATGTTTACCACAAGTCATAAGTCAACGCTATTGGCGGATGTTTACCACAAGTCATAAGTCAACGCTATTGGCGGATGTTTACCACAAGTCATAAGTCAACGCTATTGGCGGATGTTTACCACAAGTCATAAGTCAACGCTATTGGCGGCGGCAGTGCGTTAACTCATATTACTTGACAAAACAAGGAATCGAAAAGGCAATTTTCATCCGGGTTTTAATATTGTTTTAAACTTATATATTATATTGAGAATGGGGTACAGACCTTCCAGTGAGAAAATAAACTCTTAAAAGTATCGTTTGGCTTACAGGCAAACTAAATTTAATAGAACATGTTTTTAAATACAGGTGGTGAATAGGTAAATATTTTTAGTACTTAATTGTCTTGTGTTTTGTTTTTTTTTGTTTGTTGGTTGTTTTTTTTTGCCCAGTAATAATGAGTGTTTGGTGAACCTTCTATTAACACGATGTATCGTCCCTAGATATACGAAGTCCTTGAAATGAACACAAACCGGGGCGGGCAGTGGTACCCAGGCATAAAACTGACGGCATATCATGTGGTGACCAAAATCAACTTGACACAGGCCATTAGTTGGATTTTTTTTTGCTCCCTAGTCCCCCAATTTGCTTCTCTGTCAATTTAATGTATACTCACACACGCATTCATTCGCTTATTACGTCACAGCATTCCCCCCCCCCAAATATGACCTAGCCCACCCCCACCCCCTTAACCAACCGGGGGAAAAAAAAGATAACCAACCAAAGAGAAGTTGGCAAAGGTATAAATATAGCGTTATGTTAATATAAAGAATGCTAACTTTTCCATCACACTATTAATATTTTGGTTCCGGCAGGTTGGGCGTTTAAAAACCAATGCGTTCCCCCTTAACAAGCCCTAGCACGAATTAAGACACTAAAAGCGAACAGTTTGCCATGTCTTTGTATACATGGGGCGTTAGATGAACATCATCACATCGAGAGCTGGGGAGAGAGGTTTGTTCTAATGAACTTTATATGGGGCGTGTATAGCTGAACATTATCACATCGTGAGTTGGGGAGAGAGAAGGTTTGTTCTAATGAACTTTGTATGGGGCGTGTATAGCTGAACATTATCACACCGTGAGCTGTGGAGAGAGGTTTGTTCTAATGAACTTTATATGGGGCGTTTATATCTGAACATCATCACATCGTGAGCTGGGGAGAGAGGTTTGTTCTACTGAACTTGGTGAAATCTTGTGCTGTGTATTTCGTCTTCTTTCCTTTGTAAAGTGTCCACGGGCATTCCAGGAATGTTTCCTTTTGTTCGTTAGAGAACAGTGAGGTTAAAGTCTTAAAATCTCTTGTCAACTTCAAGGGGGCACAACCACCTTTCACAGATGACATAAAAAACGAGTGTCTGAGCTCAGAGGAACGACTTCTAGCATTTATTTAAATATTAAATAAGAAAAGGAAAAAAAAAGGTTTTCTTGTAAGAAAAGAAACGCCAAGCGAATGGTGACTTTAATTCACATAGGCGATTTGGATAAAGTTGCGAAACTCCCATTATTTAAGGATTTAGTAATGTGCAACCCCGCCTCGCAACAACGCTAATAATACGCCTTGATCAGCCGCCCATAGAATGGTGCCGATGTTATTAAGTAATGGGTGAGTGAAGAAAGCCTTGCTACTATTGATGGCACAAACGTGTCGGCATACATGCGCCGCTGTAGAATCGCTTTGGTGAATCACCGAGTCAAGGCACTGGTACCCCATTCAGGCAAGCATCTATAGGCCCGAGACCAGTTCTTTTCAAATTATAGACGTTAGGCATTCACCCGAGAAAAACATGTATGGAAGAGGGGGATCCACACATTTAAATGACTTTCCAATTTTAAACAGACAGGGCCCTTCCGCATTACCCGTATCCAGTGTGTATTTTTAGAAGTCATATTTAATCGAAATTCATCAGTAAGTTATTTTTATACAAGACCGTGTTATTGTAAAAAACAAACAATACAAAATCATTTTACACCGTTCAATTCATTCTCGCCGCCTCCTCGGTTTTCTATTCTTATCCATATCGTATTATCAACGCGCCTGACGTCATGGAATACGTAACCGAGTGATTCGATCTGTTTTTAAGCCGAGGCGCTGACGATGATAGCTTTCGAAACCTCCTTCCGTAATGGCTAATGGGTGTACCCGCGGCACTCGTGACAGAACACTGCAACAATTCAACTGTTGTGAATGGACACAGAACTAACGCTTTAAGTCTAAGGCTGAGAAATCCGGGTGAAATTATGAAAAGAGGGGGCGGGGGCCGGGGCGAATTTAATAAAATTTGAATTTTAAAAAATCCCTTGACATTATAATAAGTTATTAATAACCATGAAAATATTTCATCAAATTAACATTTCCCAGGAAAGACTTGGGTCGCCCAAAACAGAACCACTGTCTGGCTGATGTATATCTAAATGACAGGCAATCACGCCCAAGAGGATGAAAACTGGTCTTGTTTACGACACACGCCGTCGAGTTGTTCACAATGACCAACATTTCACCGCATTTTATGGCCAGCTTTTATAACATTATATTATGGCAGGCCCAGAATCAACATATTTACAGGTTGAAACATTGAGACGCACGTCTGTAAACATGCACAGCTGTGTTGGACCAAGAGCAAGGTTGGTGCCGAATGCATAGTTTTATTAAAGCTAGGGGCGGGTACACGGGGGAGGCAGAGGCTTGTCTTTTAAAGTTATATAGTAACCATGTTGTTATTTTTTATATATGGAAAGAAAACAACACGAAATGCGTGGTATTTCAGTAGGAGGGAGGAGTGTCTATAAAAATTAGCCGACTTTGACCAGGCTTCGGCACATATTGTGATCACAGCTTATGGACATAACGAACTATTACAATTAAAATAATCAAAATCATGATTATAGGCAATTTTTTAAAATGTTTTTTTAAAATTTAATATCAATATGTAAGGATATAATTTGGATTTTTTTTAAAAAGGGTAACAATTTTCTAAATCATTATTTTGATTCTATAGTCGTGTCAACAATTTTCACTATTGTTCAACTGTCAAGTTTTAGCTATGACGGAAAGCCCAACATTATAATTTTGGGAATCAAAGGCTTTTTTATACACCGTCTTTTATATGAAATTTTTACTGGACGTATTAATAATTAAGTGTTAGTTTTTATCACGGCCAGTACCCATAACTTAATACTGCGACAATATTTAGTTGTTATGACATTGTCTGACAGCATCAGTTGTTTTGTTATGTTATAATAACATCAAGCGGTCCGTCGTTTGTGTTGAGGCGGGGTGTTGTAAGCGAATTGTCAAACGTTTTACAATAAACTCGTGTGAGAGAACAGGACTCACTTCAACTTCAGGTGCTAACACGTCTATTTCCTCTGTATGCCTCATCAGTCCCCTGGAGGATCCCCAACCCCACCCCACCCTATTATCTGCCATCCGACGGTAACACTTGGTTGCACTAACGCCGCACACAAAAAATCAATTTCACTCTAATATCACAAATCACACGTGACACATCCTACACTTTTAACCCGGTAGCATATAACTGAAGAATTTCCCACTCGAAATACAACACTCACCTTAACTGGCTACTGATTCTAGAAAAACGAGTCGCTACACGAACGACTCCCCCCCCCCACACTTCATTTCAGCCCCACCCACACACACATCAGCCTGTCACATACCCTAAAATACCAGACATTATTACACCTACAATTCCAATCAACATGTCAAATTTAACGCCACCCCCCTTCCCCGTCTTCAGTGTTGGAGTCGGTGGGAGTGGAGGGGGGGGGGACATTTACGATACTTGTAAAACACTGGCACTGTAAACTTGTTACCGCATACGGGCCGGCGGTTAGTTTTTTTTGCTTTCACCGAGTGCTGCTACGGTTGAGACAAGAGGCCCGCTATGTGGTGGTGGTGGTGGTAGGGGGGGGGGCCTTGAACCTGGTTGTTGATGTCGGACTGTGTTGATTAGCGCGTATCGATTAGCCGTTATTTAATCATTTCCTCTTCTGTTTATCTTCCGAGAGAAATCGACAGAAGCGCGTAATTGTTTGCCAGCATTGATTTCAAATCCAGTACATGGAGAGAAGATGCTCGAAAGAAGCAGTTTACGAACCACTGGTCCCATGTGATCGTTGCAAAGCCAACAATTGTGCAAGGTTGTTGCCTGACCGTGTAAGCATGTTCTCGGTGATTTCCCCATAGCTCAGTGTAAGACACCAGGCTATATTTACTACGAACCCTTCGTTAGATGCAAAAACAAAGAAAATTAAGTTAAATGTATTAGATAAAGAACACATTTTGTGCCGAATGAGATCACATCCTGTATCCCGTCTAGCGTGAGTTCGCTGTGTGGCACACTACACACACCAGGTACACGCTCATGTTTATCAACAACATATTCCTATAATTTACATTTTAACAGAACTGAATGTAGCCCCTAAATCGCCCACCGTTGAAGGAGAGAAATTGGTCCTAACAGCTAGTTGAATGAAATTGGTCCAAACAGCTAGTTCAATGAAATTGGTCCTAACAGCCAGCTGAAAGAAATTGGTCCTACCAGCCAACTGAAAGAAATTAGTCCTACCAGCTAGCTGAAAGTATTTAACAACATTACTTAATCTGAATAGCGAGAGATGGTTATGGGCAAATCCGCCACGTATGTTGTGTCTCGGCATGTGCGATCTCATTCCTAAAGTTAACTCCTATATCGGTTTTTTTTTCTTCCTTTTTTATTTTGTTTCAAGGCTTCCGACTTCCAGAAACATCAGTCTGGAACAGCCGGTGCAGACTATGTGCCCTACTTCATATTAACAGCTTTTCAAGAAGAGCGAATACAGCGATGCCAACTCCTTGAGCTAATCTAAAAATAGCCTCAGAGCTCTTCGCGAGGAGAGATAAATCGAGTGAGATGAGCACAAAACGGCATGCACACCCCCCCCCAACCAAACCAAACACGCGCGCGCACACACACACACAGAAGAGGAAACAGTTCCCGGCAAATTTGCGTCGGCGCATAACAATCACACCGTGGGAAGCAGACGAGACAAGCTCGGGTGTGGGATAAAGAATTACAATGTAAGGGATAAGATTGTGATAAATGATAGTTGGACGGAAAGCTAGGGTCACAGGTTGGAGGGTTGGGGGTGGGTGGGGAAGGGTGGGGGGATGTCGACCAGTGCAGTTTAGCTCCCATCTCTTCAGAACTGAATTCTTCTCTTTCGTTATACGTAGATTTAACTGACATGTCCAGAGTCACAAAACATGACGTTAATCTTTAGTTCCTATTGGTCGAAAGTCTATATAGATACCATGGCTTAAAGCTTGGGTTACAAATGTGTAGATATCATGGCTTATGAAAGTGTCAACATTGTAGATATCATGGCTTATGAAAGTGTCAACATTGTAGATATCATGGCTTATGAAAGTGTCAACATTGTAGATATCATGGCTTATGAAAGTGTCAACATTGTAGATATCATGGCTTATGAAAGTGTCAACATTGTAGATTTCATGGGTTGTACATTCCAATGTATCAAAATGATAGTTATATCATGGTTTATGAAGGTGTTAACATCGGAGTTTTCATGGTTTATGGATGCATCAAAATGGTGGTAATCATGGTTTCTGAAGTAGATGCCATGTTGTAAAGGTTAAGTCAAAGATATAACGGTGTAAAATTGTTGTTTCATTCGTTTATATTATGGGTTACAATTTAGGGTGGAATGTGATTTTACGATGCAGACGAGATATTGCATGTCACTGTTGATAGATTATATTACATGACTTCTAGCGCGACAGTACATTGTCATTGTTTGTATATGGTCACTTACGGGATACTACATCCCAGTACCAGTCAGTACCACTCTTGATATATTACATAGTCGATGACAGGATTTTACATGGTCACTGGTGGGATATCGCCTGGCGTGAACATGTTTAGGATATTTCAGCAACATTTAAATGGACACACCTGGGCAAGGGGTTAAATCTTTGTTTCTAACAACTCAGAAACACGTGTGTCCAGTTTGTTGGAGCAGGCCCGGCCTTGTCGACGTGCCCCCTTGTAATGGTCAGCCCAAATGGACACTTTTGTCCCCGTGGGATGTCAACCGAGACAAACGATTGATATTCTTGGCGTTGTTGTACCATAAAAACATTGCCGTAAAGCTATTTCAAGGAATCTATTATTGTTTAAGCTCTTGTGTTATCTAAAAGCAATTACGTTTTTTTTTAAAAAGCATCTTCTCGCGTAAGGTTCAATGTTTAAGATGCATTCATCGGTAACAATGCTAAGTTCCACCAATGACAATGTAACTAATGACGCCGACCACCGAATCACGTAAATCACCCTGGCCCAGGTGGACGACATGTACCGGTGAATATCGTAACGTACCGGTGAATTGCCCATTCTTTGTTAACTATTGAATAAAAGCCTAATTTCCCTAGAGCCACTGAGCCCATCTGAGTCGGGCTCTGAAACCACAGTTCACATGAAAAGCCGATTCAAGCCCTTCTTTTCCACTTTAACACTAGGTCCCCCTCCCTTCCCCACCCCCATTGTTGTGTGTGTCAGTAACAGGGTATCACCGCCGGCTCACAATATGACCTTAATCCAACGAGAACACTCATCGCGAGTAGACCACACGGCCTGTAAATATTTGCCGAGTCAGACAATCTGACTACCGGTTAAGTCTTTAGGTAGGCAAACGTTAAGTCGCACAGCGCTTAGCTTAGGATGTGAACTGTGAACGAGTGTAGCGATCGGCTGAGATAACTCTTGGGCCGACTTAAGGAGGCACAGAGCCACAGACGATACGTATTACTCTTGCATATGGAAGATGGAAATGGAATTGCGGGACTCGGGGCATTGGCACGACAGACCCACTTACACCAATGGATCAATATTATAATGTACATTCAATAATACCACCGGCAGGCGTGAGTCATAGCGCGCGGCACAGGGATCCTCAAAATATGGGTGTGATTGCAATCAGGCTTTTACTTTTAGATTTTAAAAACATGTTCATTAAACAGGGTATGTAAATGTATAGACATGGCAGGACGTCGCGTACCCTGTTAAAATAACATATCTTTTTCAAGGCCCCTCTAACAGAGCCTTACTGTGTATTCCACCCACGTCAACAGTTTTTATAACGCCTTTTCTTTTAGACCTGAGTGTTTAAGACGACTGGACGCACTGAATTCAAACCATACACCCGGACACATATGCTAATTTTAAGAGCGTGCATTCAAACTGTTTAATTTCCACAGTCTTCGCCCTTCAATGTGAACAACATTTCAAACGGGGAGTTTCCTATAACTAGTATGACAGAGGCGATCTAAAAATATCGATGATGATACAATTCAAATATGGTTCATAATACAACAGCCTGTCAATGGTGTCCGGGTGTTACTAACATGGCTGATCACGTGATATTGGTGTAGTTTATACAAAGCTGAGTCGACTATTAGTTCACGTCGTGGAAACACTTTTTACATTTGAAAAAATAAACGTTATTTATTTGTTAACGCTATTTAAGTAAACGGTCATTTCCTTATTCTGGTTGGGGCGGGGGACACACACACGCCGACACACCAGGACATGCAATGGTGTGCTCTCACAGACACAGGTAGCGCGACAGGTGGGACTCGTGGGACACAGATCAGTCAGTGGGTTATTGCCCTGGCGGTCTGGCCCTGTCTTGTCTGAGGTCATCTCTTTCCAACGCGACGAGGAGGGGGAGGGCGGGGGCAATTAGTCACGGGAAAGGGCCGGGAAAAGCCTCCTGACTAATCTGTGGGAATATCGATCTGTGAGCAACCAACAAACTGATGGCATTAGTATTTATTGTATTTTAAATACAGAAACCACCTGTTGGAGTTGTATGTGAAGTACAGCAACAAATTGAACAATGGTATAGTGTGGAAAGTGAAGACACTAATTATACTTAATGTAAAGCAAAACAAAATAATTTGAAGAAAGAAAAGAAAGAAAAAAAACAATGGTATTAAATGAAATGTAAAGTACCCGACCAATGATGTTAAATATACTGTAAAATCGCTACCTAATCATTTTTATGAATGTTAAAGTTGTTGAACGAGGTTCTTTGAAAACACTCGATTATGAACCAATTAATATTTTAATCTCAAGTGCAATATTCCTCACTCGATTATGAACCAATTAATATTTTAATCACAAGTGCAATATTCCTCACTCGGCTTCGCACCCCAGAGAGAGTTCAATGTCACATCTTCAATATTTCCACTGTCCGTGGCTCTCCTATCAAATTGAGATGCGCCAATCACCTAGGGGTCTACCGATATATCGGCTGGCCGATATATCGGCACCGATATCTGGATATCGGCAATATCGGTATCGGTAGCCTGTAAAGGTCCCGATATTGACGTCACCGATATTTCATAATAAGTGACATTTTGACCCAAAAAAAAACGGAAACAAAAAAACTATCATTTAGGTTTACAATATCTCGACAAATTAATATATCGACCCCGATACCAGTATTGAAATAGTCAAAAGAGTCCTAGTATTAATATGTGCAGCCACGATACAGTGTGCCATGTGCTTTGATATTGTTTAGGTATCGGCCGATTTTCGTATACTCAGAAATACTGTGTAAATAGTGCCGATGCCAAGTATACCGTAATTGCTCTAATAAATGGATAACATGTAAACATTATGTTCACGTAATTGCTCTAATAGCAAAGATGCACGCAGAATCGCAGATGTCTAAAACATTTCGTTTCGTATGGAATAACAAAATGTACCGTGTGAAGACGTGTTGTCATTGGCAACCATTCAAGCTTCAGCCTCATTTTCACTATATTACTATTGTACTTTGTTCTCATTGTTTCATTCATAAAAGGTGGCCGTGTGCAAAAGCCATTAAACTATTGGTTAGAATTAATAATTATGAGTCAAGGTTGAAGTTTCAAAAGGAGTACCTAATATGCTTGTACATTTTTATAAAGGACGGTTCGTTTTGTTATGAGTCCTATGTAGGTCATGAACTGGAACTTGTAAACACATCGGAAACTTCGTTTCGGGGAAAAAAAATCGGTATTTCGGCAAAACTGGATATCGGTAGACCCCTTAATTATAAAATATAAATAATTACGAGTGATAAATTTAAGAATGGCGTCATCAAATATGACCGCTGTTATTTTTGTCCTAACAAATACTCATATCGGCACTCATATCGGAGAAAAAATATCGGTAATATCGGCAAAAATACTTATCGGTAGACCCCTAATATAAAATATAAATAATTAGGAGTGATGAATTTAAGAATGATCGATGTCATCAAATAAGACCGCTGGTTTTTGTCCTAACAAATATTCATATCGGAAAAAAAAATATCGGTAATATCGGCGAAAATGCCTATCGGTAGTCCCCTAATATTAAAGATAAATAATTACGAGTGATAGATTTAAGAATGACGTCATCAAATATGACCGCTGGTTTTTGTCCTAACAAATACCCATATCGGCACTCATATCGGAAAAAAATATCGGTAATATCGGCAAAAATGCGTATCGGTAGTCCCACTAATATTAAAGATAAATAATTACGAGTGATAAATTTAAGAATGACGTCATCAAATATGACCGCTGGTTTTTGTCATAACAAATACTCATATCGGCACTCATATCGGCAAAAAAAATATCGGTAATATCGGTATCGGCAATATCGGCAAAAAGGCATATCGGTAGACCCCTACAATCACCGTCTCGACATCTCTCGTGCGGATATCACACGAGTCCTCCTGATACGATCATACCTAAGCCCGGTGGCGCAGATAGCACACGGAATTCTCACGGTCTGCACAACGAGCCGTATCTTCGGGCCCACCTCCACCCGACCTACCCACTTCTCAATGTTGAGTCCTCCTTAATGTCACTTTATCGCACTGGTAAAGCCGCAACCTTATCACATTATGATAATTCACGCCAACAAACTTGGTTTCAAACCCCACGGGGGTCACATTTGACGGGGGGTTTAGATTTGGAAATTTATCCAGGATTCCCCATGCAGTGATAACTTTTTACTCAGCGGATTGAGTCGAGTGTTGTGCATTTATCCTCAACCAATGTGACGTCGGATACACTGACAAAAACAAAAGCCCATATGTGGTGTTAAGAGAAAGACTGCTGCTAATGGGTCTTACTCTAATCGTGACTGGCTGGTTGATAAGGTCACGGGACCTTTCAGAGACAGGCTCCAATGTTTCGGTACAAACAGCTGACAATGCTGTGTTGGGTACTGAACATTCCCACTCCCACATCATAGAAAAGAAAAAGATCTCTTCTTTATATACATGAACCAACCAGCCCGATTAACAGGCTCAGATGTTTTCTTCAAAACACAAACAATGCCTGCAGTAATGTGTGGATGTGCCCAATACATCATAAAAATAAACTCTTGAGTTCTTTAACTTACTAGAGAAGTGAATAGATCATGGTAAATAAGAGCAGATTATTGAAACTATGATCGATAGTTAAATAATTTGTCGCTGTTTACACGCAGTAGAATGCTGACGTGGTTGACTGACTAGCGTGACCGTGACTGTATTAGAATCATGTCACACAACAAGTCATGTGATCTGGTCAGATAAGACCAGGCCACTGGTGACAAGATCACAATGTTTATCTCATGGCCATGGAGTTATTTCTAACACTTTATTCATGAGCCCAAGGGGGGGGGGAGGGGGGGAGATGGACACAACGGACATCAAGCAAGACATTATTTGAACTTATATAATATACAACCAATGAATTAGCCTAGTAACTTGATTAAATAAGAAATTATGTCTACAGAATTCATTTACGTAATATAATTAAGTGCTATTTTTAATTGGCTTATTTCAATTAGATTCCACCTAACACTATTATAAAACACAAACCAAAAGTATTTACAAGGAGTCATTGGGTGATCCCATATTATGGAATTAAGTCTACTCTCTGTTTAGACAAAGTTACTGCCCATCGTATGTAATAAAAAAAAAGAGATTGACTGACCTGTCCTGCAGTATCACAGAGTTGCAGTTGTACAGGTTTATTATCCACAGTAACAACAACTGTTGGGAGAGAATCAAATTGAATTACACATCAATAAGTTTATTGATAATTGATACAAATAAAATCAATGTGTTCTAATTGTGTATTCATCCCAAAATTACATTGTACACATATACAGTTTTCATCATACAAAAAAAGAAACATGCTGACAAAACAAAATATTAAAACTGGAACTATTTCACCACAAAGCGTCTAAAGCGTCTCTAGCCTAAAGAATAAAACAATGATGACAGTCATCATTCAGTCATAAGGTATAGCGTTTTTACCCACCACCCAACTGATGATAAAAAAATGGAGATATATACCATCTTCACATGAGGGTAACATTTAATGAAAATTATTCAAAACAGTAACACCCAGATATGTGTAACCATTTGGTGGAAGGCAGATCTAGTGACGCCATTGGGCCTGGGGCATACGACTACATGGGAGACCAATGGGCCTGGGGCAGACTACTACATGGGCGACTAATAAGGAAAGAAAAGAAAAACATTACTGAGAAGTTATTTGTTGCTATGGATATTGATGAGCAGTTCTCAAAACCCGGAGCAGTAGTATTACTATTTATTACCATCAACAAAAAATATATATAATAAAATACTGAGTTATTGAACTTTCTGATTCTGACTTTCTATAAAACTATATTTAATAAAGTTAAGAAATATGTATTACAAGCAGTAGTTGTCGAAAGTAATGTAGGAGAAGCAGAGTCAGATATTAGACTAGACCTATGCCTATGGCCTAGGAAAATATTTAGTTGTTATATTGTAATAGTAATTGTACTAACATATAGCCACAGTTCAGTATGTATAAGTATATCTACCTGAATAGTCATCAAAGGCAGTCGGCATGTACTCCGTCGGATATCCATTCGTGGTGTAACTAACGATGAGACTCGTCTTACCCACGGCACCGTCCCCCACCAGCACGCACTTGACCTTACAGGTGGGCTGGTTGACCGGTGAGCTGCTCGGGCCCCTCAGACTGCTCGTCTCCGAGTCCGGCAACAGGTTCGTGTTGTGATCCATCACCGGTGTGTGCGGAGGCATGTTTAGATGACCGCCACCTGCCTGGGCTGATGGGAGCTGATGCGACACATCAACGGTCGGCGGTCAGTGGGAGAATGTGTCGGGTGTTTGAATGTTATGAGAACCGCGGTGAGATCGCTTTCAGATGAGGGTATGTGTACCACCGACCTGTGTCTGATGTCTGAAATCGTTGGTAAACACTTGCAGGTTAATGTAATCGATAAACGTTCATGGGAGTATCCGGTGAAGTCCAGGGGCCACTGCTACATTATAACAACGAATAAAACACAATTAAGTCACTCCGAGGAAGTTGTCGCAAATGGAATATCTGCACTTAAGTATAAAACTAGACTATAAACCATGCAGGGATAAATTATATTATAAGTCTAAAATTTGGCTGGCACAACATAGACAGAAACCCCTGGCCTGGAAAACCTTGAGATCTCAGTTTACTCGCAGCAAATTTGTCCACTAAATAAAGAGAAATAAGCGGGGCTTGAACTAACTAAGAACTAAAAATCGCGATTTCTAACAAAACTAACCAGGCTACCTCCACGGCAAGTGTATCCACAGTGTAATGAGACACTCAATAATATGGATTCCCGAATCAACGCGAGTCTATCAATGTAGGTGAACGCGAGGAGGGAGGGAGGGCTACGATACCAACCAGACGACTAAATATCGCAGCCGAGCTGAGCGTGCGCTAAATTTACCCGTCTGGTGAAATTTGATTGGCTGGCGGGTCTGGTGAGTCATGGGAAAAAAGATTTGATTGATAACCGTCACCATCATGATAGACACAGGTGACAAAATAGCAAACATAACGTGGCCACCAAAGCGAGAGACAAGCTTTAACAATACATGTATCTTTATCCCGATTATAAAATTTATTAGCAATACTTTCTCTGTAACTTACTTTAAATTAGGAGTAATAATAAATGGGGAAAAAAATGTGATGGAATCGACATATTAATAAAATAATGTCAAAATGCAACCAAGGTGTAGGCGTAGGCTTTAATTATAAAAATTGTAGAGACTCTATACAAATGTAATACGAACGTAAAACTATAATACTACCAAACATGTGTCAGACCTATACGAGAATAGGCATTTATCTATAAAAAAAAATAACACGTAGATAAAAAATTTGTTAAAAAGGAGCCGCAAGATTCAATCCTGGGGTATATTCACAACTGACAGGACTATTACAAGAGTAACAACATTAAATAAACCATTAAACCTAGAAACTTCAGAACATAGAAGAACAAAGAGCAAAGTGATAATAATTCACAAGATATTGAATTCTTCAAAATACAACGCAAAGGCAATCTAATACAACACTCAGGTAGACATATTTTAAAAATCTAATAAGAATGCAGGACTAGACAAAAACCATAAAAAGCGTAGGACACAATAATCTTCTCATAGAAGGAGCGTCTGGAACAAATAAGATGAGACATATGGATAAAAGCAGTTTTCTTATTCCACATGCAAGAACAAACACATACATATTCTCCTCCCCTTTTGGAATTCGGTCGTGGAATGGGTTGCCTGAAAAGGCCAGGAAAACCAAAATAATATTAATATTCAAATCCCTAATAAAAATGCAAGACTAAACATAAACTATGGATAAGCGTAGGACGCAATATTCTTCTGTATAGAAGTAGCGTCTGTAGTGTATGCGATAAGATAACATAAGATTACCGGTAATTGCATTTCAGTAATAAGATACATTTTTAAGCATTGTATCATATTAATTGAAAAAAGGTGTTGTTTTTTCAATGTCAATAAAAAATAAATCTGGAGAAAATTCACCATTGGCAGAGCACAACAAAACGAATGTTGGTAATTTATACTGAAACAATCTGGGAAAAAAACAACATCATATAAAAATGCAACTGTGACGCTCGATAACTTGTTTGTCCCTTTAATGAGTTAGATGGCAACAAAGTTTGGTATATTGCGTGGGACAATGTGCTGAATACGACGCACAAACAGGCCCTACCATTGCAATGAATCATGGAAATGGTTGATTCCTTTGTAGGACTAACAGCCATATTTTCAACAAAAGAAAAACTAAAGACATCTTTTTATCCAGCCAATCGCGTAGAGTTGCGTCGTCTTTTTTCGTAAAAGTATTTAGAATCAGTATTCTAAAAATTATGTCTGAGGACATGAATAACTTGTGAACAGTTTTGATGTTAATTTCTGTCCTCTTACAGAAAAGCATAACAACAGAAATAATAATAAATGAATAAATCGATGTGTTAACATTATTTTCTCATAATTTAAGACAAGTATTCATTATCCACGAATTTTAAGAGAAAAAAAAAGACGACAACAAAGAAGCATAATCCAATAATATTTTATTAATACATTTGTAATGCTATTATTTCCCCTCAAGACGCACACATGCAAAAAGTATTTTTGAACAGTTATTGAAAAAATGCACTAATAATTAAAAATTTAAAAAATAATTTGTTTTTTTTTAAATTTAAGAAATACCTTTTTTTAAGGGAGAAAAAAAAGACACTAAATGGTCAAAATTTTAAAGATAATTTTCTAGCTATAAAGTATAACATTAGTTTTAAATTATTTATAACAACAAATAAATGGTAATATTTAATATGAGAATATAGTTTGAAAATTAAACGCTAAGTCTGACAAAGGGACGGAAACTGAGTTCGATGTGACAAGTTTGCGATTTACGCTGCAGCTCACTTTCTTTTAAAATATATATATATATACTAGATTGTACTAAGGCGCCGTGGCGCCTACGGCGCCCACTTTTTTTAAAAAGCCCAACCAACTTGTCCTTGTTTGATAAATACGAAGTATTACTTTCTGAAATGTACACAATCCTCAAATCCTATTTTTACATCGTTCCCTTTTCCAAAATTAAGATATATACGTTAAAACAATGACGTCATATAAAATATTTTTACGTCGTGTCTTTAATTTTTAATTAATTTGCACAGCTTTTAATGCACAACTGTATTAAATATAAGATGAAACAATGACGTCATATAATATTTTTTTTACATTGCTAATCATCACACTATTTTTTTTAACTGCTAAAGACTGTTGTACATCGTTCCTCAGCGTTCCACATCCAAACTGTGACTTGGACTATTATTTTATTTTATATTATACTAGGGGCAAGTACCCGGCTTCACCCGGGTTTAACAACAACAGCAACAACAACAAAAACAACAACAGCAACAACGACAAAAACAACAACAGAAACAGCAACAGCAACAAAACAACAAAAACAAAACAACAAAAACAACAAAATCAACAACAAAACAACAACAAAACAACAACTACAACAACAACAGCAACACTAACAAAGCAACAACAACAAAACAACAACTACAACAGCAACAACAACAAAGCAACAACAACATGAAGGACATTGACGTCGCAGGGCAAGGGATGTGGACAACAACAACAACAGCAAAAACAACACAAAAGCAACAACAGCAACAACAACAAAAACAACACAAAAGCAACAACAACAGCAACAACAACAAAAACAACAACAGCAACAACAACAAAAACAAAACAACAACAAAAACATCAACAACAAAACAATAACAAAGCAACAACAAAACAATAACAAAGCAACAACAAAACAACAACTACAACAATAACAGCAACAACAACAAAGCAACAACAACAAAACAACAACAACAAAAGCAACAACAACAAAGCAACAACAACAAAAAAATTATTTTATGGCGATAATCGCCTTCTTGTTAATCTCGACACCAAAATGTTTATTAATTTGCGTCATTATTTTACGTCTTAATTTTCAATAATTTTTATTTTATATAGCTCATATAGGGAAAAACTACATTTTGGGCCCCCGGGCCCCAGTATCTTATATATAAGGAACGAAACCCGTTTAATAACCTTTCCGGTATAATTTTGTGTACGTGTACCAAATTTCACGTTATTTGGTTGTCTGGATCTTGAGTTATTAGGGAACAGACAGACAACAAATGCGGCTTATATATATAGAGATATATATTTGATATCGTTGAGAGTTGCTTTACAAATTGATTACAATAAAATAAATACAAATTTCAAACATCAACGAAATTTCTTTGGTTCCATTTATTTTTTTAATTTTAAAATTGCATTTTTTATTCAATTATTTACATTTTAAATCATCGTCTTATACAATTTAACACTTTTTATGAAGGCTTTAAAAATATATATAACAATTAAACAATATAATTTGCAATGTCACGTCTGTCCGTGACGCTATGCGAGGTAACGACCGTAACTCCCGATAAAAAATGAAAATATAGGAGTAAATATGTTGCGTTAGAGATTAACAAAATGTGTTTCTAGCCATAAAATATTGTGACGTGACGTCAGTATTTGAGCTTTTATTAATTTGTGAAGGGAACGAAATAAAAAGAGCCATGTTTTATTTGATTATTTTTTTATTTTTTTTTATTAAATGTACGTTTTTTTGTGTGTTTGTGTCCATGTCAATATTACGTACGTAATTATAAATTTAATTTTCTATATTAATATATAACATTCGTTTTTCTGTTCATGAAATTTACAATTGGTTGTTGTTCAGTTGTCAAGTTTCGATGCGTTTTGAACTACAAATCCATTATTTATTACGGCAAATGAAATTTGCCAACTTATGCTTCAGTTTAGCGTTTGTTTTTCTTTTATACACTTTGAGATTGCATATTTGTATGTTTAAAAAAATAACATATTTAAAAATCGGACTCCTCCCCACAATAGTTCTTTTTATTTATTGTTATTTACATGTAATATTTTAATGCGTCTTAGGCTAATTTGGAATGAAAAATCGTTGCTTTTAATATAGAACTAGAAAGGGTGCTGACTTGACAATAATGAAAACGTTTATTAGAATTCCTAAAACGTACATATTAAATTTTATATACGATTACATGAAGATAATATAATATTTTCTTTTATCCAGTAATTAACTTTGCTTCAAAGGTTTCATGCAAAATAAATAGTTCATTGTTATTCATATTTGTAAATAGTTACAATTTTTTATTTACATGTTTATGATAATGTAAAGGTAATAATGTATGGACCAATGGGCGCATTAATTGACAAGTCATAATAGATCTTGAAAAGGTGCTGACTTGACAATAATAAAAACGTTTATGTGAATTACTAACACGTTTATATTAAATTGTAAATATGATTAAAAGTTGATAATTTAATCTTTTCTATTATCCTGTGACAATCTTTGCTTACTACGTTTCATGCAAAATGAATAGTTCTTTGTTATTAGCATGTGTAAAAATTACATTTTATTTTTTACATGTTTTGGTAATGTTGTGGTAATAATGAATGGACAAATGGGCGAATAAACGGACAAGTCATAATCATCAATAAAGCTTAAACTGCTTCAAATCACAGATGTGCTTGATGTGGATCACATTACAGTCACATAATTTATTTTTAAGGCACTGTGCTGTATTATTGGTGCACTCATAATTGGTGCGCACTATTCAATGCCGCAAGTAAACGTCCGGCTGACTCCTCAGCAATATTTGTTAATACTTCGATCTTCAAACTTCTTTGCTGTAGTTTCACCTTATGCTGTGTGTAATTCACTATGCATTTACTATTATCCTGATTATATCATTATTATGCATGCAAACTTATATAACGCGAAGCCTAAGCTTGGAGGTTTTCTCATAACACATATATTCGTATATATAATCAAAATATATACTCTGCTATGTCCGTTCGTAACGCTAGATTTTAGAAAGTGCACCGCTAAAAAAATAGCACTGAAAAAAATACTGCACACAGAAAAAACGCTATTTTCAAACGTCTGCATAAAATTGTTCAATATGGAAAAGAGATTTAATTTTTCTCTCTTGGTCTCTATATTTTCTGATTATTTACTATGCGGCTTTCAGGCAAAAGGGACAATTACAAAAACTGAAATATATCCATGTTGAAAACTTCCGTCATTTTTGACGGGTAATACACTAGTTGTTAATTATAACTGATAAAATTTAAACTTTAATTAATTAGAGAATATCATTACGCTTTCACCAACGAATTTGTATATTACTGCGCTATAAACTTTTATAAAAAATTAAAAACTAAGACTGACACTTGCTTGATTCGTGCGTAATTTATTTTTTAAATAATACACTCACTAGTCCTTTTTTTGTTATTTTAAAAAGAAAACAATTTTACACTGGATTGCAGTGCGGACGCTGAAATAAGCTGAATCTTTACTGAATCTAGACACGGAGAAATATACAAAATATAATAACTAAAAACTAAAATAAAACTATATTAAATTTAGATAATCTAAGTATGATTTTTAGGATACTATATAATACGAGCAACAAAGCCCGTCCAAGGACGTTCCGCTACCGTTCTGTGGCATGTTGTAACTCCCCTCCAAAAGCCGTCTCGACCGGCATCACGTCAAAAATAATATAAATAATATAATAGCCCAAGTCACTGGCTGGCTGGCTGGATGGATCCGTAACGCTATGACGTCATTGTTTGAGCTTATACATTTTAATATAGTACAACAGTCTATAGCAGTTAAAAAAGCGTGTGGTGTTTCTCGCCGTAAAAAAAACGATTATATGACGTCATTGTTTTAGCTTTTAATAAAATACTTTGTGTAAATTTCAGGAAGTGTAATATTTCGTATTTATCAAACAAGGATAAGTTACTTGGGCTTTTGAAAAAAGTTGGCACCATAGGCGCCCTACAACCCATAGTTCATTATAGTTAAAATAAATAACTCGTAAAAAAAGAGCTTTTGGCTATAAATCCCAACGCACATAACTCAAAATAAAGTCTTGGAATAAATACTGCACCAAAAATAACTTG